>OZ007570.1:5163968-5268968 GCA_963931925.1 Onchidella celtica
GTACATCTGCACACTTGTCTGCCCCGTACGTTTGTCGTGGTAGAAGTTTACTGACAACAGTCACCAAGCACCAAGATAATTATGGAGAACCATTTTCTGTGTTTGCATGTGCCATTTTGCCCTGCCATACTTTGCTATCCAAACACTGGATGACTGTCTGTTGTTGACTGCCCTCAGTAACAGATACGGTAGTCTAGCATTCAACTTTGCCTTTATTGGTCTGCGAATCGTTGGTTCAATTGTATGTGACGTCAGAGCCAATTTATCCTTTTTGTTGTTTTTTTATTTCAAGGGCAACTGCGTTGAGTTTTGTTCCCCCCACGCTACCACCCACGCCGCCTCCGACCATCATGTTTTTCATCAGGCTCTTCCCCCTCTCCCGCGCGCTGCTCTTTCTTTTTTTCTTTCTCCTTTCCCTTCATCATACCTCCCCTCTCCATCCCCCTCGCTTTCTCCTTCTCTATTGCTCTCTCTTCTCTCTCGTGTCTTTCATTCTACCCCTCTCTTTCTCTTTCTTTCGCCCTCTCTCTCTCTTTTCGCTCGTGTCTTTCACTCTCCCCCTCTCTTCTCTTTCTTTCTCGCTCTCTCTCTCTCTCTTGTCTTTGATTCTTCCCTTCTCTTTCGCGTGCTCTCTCTCTCTTTCTCGCCCGACCCCCCACCCCCCCCCCCATCTCTCTCTCTCTCTCTCTCTCTCTCTCTCTCAATTCCTCTGTCACACCTTATGCTTCCTCAAAATTATCATTCCTCCCCCCCCCCCCCAAAAAAACCGCCTCAAAAAATGAAATTTCTGTAACACAAACAACCCCCCCTCACCCCCCCCCACCCCAAAGAAGGCAATTTTAGAACCGCCGTCGGCCCCCAATGGCAGGGCCATAGATCTGCGTGAGCACGTAGGTATTAAAGCTTTGGGGGGATGACTCACCCTCGTGTAGGCCTATCATATTCAGTACAATCTTCAAGCCGTGGTATCGATCTGTAGCTAGAGTGGCTATCACTCTTGTTGGACATGATCTGTCTACACACAATCCTTACTGGGGAAATAGCATCCCTTATTGCTGTTATCCAAGTTTTGGTGCTAGTCACGAACTTTATGAAATCAGACTTCGAAGGTGCCAATTCTCTGTCTTAAGTTTCCCAAATCATTGCTACTTACTTTATCTCTTTATCTCTCTGTCTGTCCAGCCACCCATCTATCTATCTATCTACCTATCTATCTATCTATCTATCTATCTATCTATCTATCTATCTATCTGTCTGTCTGTCTGTCTGTCTGTCTGTCTGTCTGTCTGTCTGTCTGTCTGTCTGTCTGTCTGTCTGTCTGTCTGTCTGTCTGTCTGTCTGTCTGTCTGTCTGTCTGTCTGTCTGTCTGTCTGTCTGTCTGCCATCAGTCCCCACCTCTCTCTCTCTCTCTCTCTCTATCTCTCTCTCTCTCTCTCTCTCTCTCTCTCTCTCTCTCTCTCTCTCTCTCTCTCTCTCTCTCTCTCTCTCTCTTTCAGGTCCCAAATTAACCATTTCTGTGCCAGACGGTTTACCTCCCCAGGATCATCTTCACACGCCACCCTCCCCCCCCCCTCCCAATCTGTCTGATCCCAACCCAGAGACAGTTGGCAGTCTGTACAGAAGGATCCCAATCCTGTCTGATCCCAGCTGTCAGCAGTAAAGAATGAACCATACGTCTCAGAACCCTGCAGCGAAGTATTCATTCGTGTTTAACATCAACATTAAACAAAAACAAAAAATGACAATGGAACCATTTGCTTCAGATATTTTCCCTATTGTAGCAAAGTCTTGTAAGGCCGACAGTGTCATAGGAAAAAGAAATCATTTTCTCTATAACTTAATTATGTTGTGAGTCAAATTGAATGCGAGGTTTTCTGGGACATATTGATAAATTGCAAATTAATTTTGTCTGGATTTTGGCATGAACCTGGGGATGGCAAGACGAAATCTTATATATGGCATAATATTGTCCGCACTTCCTTTTTTTTTTGTTTTTTTACTCATGATTACTCATTTTGTGGTTTTATCTATTTGCACGAATTTCTCGGACCAAGAACACAAACTCTACTCTTGTGATTTTTGGAGAAGAAACAACTTCTTCTGTCATGTCGTTCTGCTAAGCGGATTGTTATTGAGCCTTTCTGATGGCGTCTCCTGCCATTCTGTTATATTCTGTCTATCGTCTTGCTTTTTCCTAAACTATTGTGACAATTATCGTGTCAATGTGCTTTTTCTAAACTCAAACTCTAACTCAAACCAACAACGAAAGAACAACAGTATTAATACTTTGACGCATATGTGGCCAAATTGGCGTACGAATGTAGTACGAAACAACCTTCGAATGACCCGAAAACCAGCCCTGTATGTACAGTAAACTCGCCCTTTCGTATCGACATTTTCATTGGATCCGAGAATCAATCGTCTCGTGCCACGCGCTGCCCCCCCCCCCCTCCTCCTTCAGGGATTCTGGGCCTGTGTCTTGCGCAAAGACGCCGCAACTAATGGATGTTTGAACAATAGCTGGGTTCACTAATATGATCGATTACTCTTGTTGGACAACCTTTGGCTATTGTCTGAAGAGATTCATGAATTCTAGAGAAACATTTGTACTGTTCAAGTTACACAACCCTGTTAAGTTAGTTCCCGGTGTAGATTCAGTCCCTTTTCTCTGCGCCTACGCCATCCAGTTTGTTCCCATTACGCATGGGTGGATTTGGGGTCGGCTGTTGAATGTGAAGTTCGCGTTTTCTCTCTTTGAATTTATCTGTGTTCCTTGTTAGATGTCTGTCTATCCGTTTGTCAGTGCTTTCCCTGTCCATCTTTGTCGTTTGTCCTTCCTCTTCTCCTCCTCTCTTTGCCCTCACCTTCATCCCATCAGTGTCTTTCTCCCTCCCTCTACTCCTGCTTGTATCTTCATTCATCCCATCCAACTGTCCTTAACCGACATAGAGTGCCAACGGCTGTAGTTTCCGTGTCCTTACTTTCAATGCCATCTGTCCATCCTTCTCTCTGCCACTTTTGATTCTCATTGATTTTCTTTCATTTCTGTTTTAAATATTCATTCCTGTTTGCACTTTCTCTTTTTCTTTCATTCTTTCTCTCCTTTTATTTTTCTTTCTTTCTTATCTATATAATGCATGTCCTTGTATTCGCCCAATCCAAACTGCTCAAAAGATCCCAACTGCTAATTGCTCATTATTTTCCTATCCCCCCTACTTCAACTGTCGTTCCTCGTCTCTTATTCCTTCCTTCTCTCCCACTTATTTCCCAGCATCCACCTGCACATGTTTATCTCTGTGTTCCTCCCATCCTACCTACTCTCAATCACTCCCAAGTGCCAACAACTTCTGCCTGATGCACAATCATTTTTTCTGTCTGATTTGCCAAGCACAAAATTCTACACAATCCCGTGGCTTTCCCTAATGGCGTCCGTGCTACTTTACAATCCCCGTGTTACAAATTGCCTCAAATTGAGCGTGCAATCTGCTGTAAACCTTCTTCCGATTTGGGCCATTCAAATCCGATTTTTGCCCTCGCTCCCCCCTCCCCCATTTCCGCCATGTTTTTGGATGTTCCCATTGGCAGATGGGAACATAAAAAGTACAGGACCTGAGAATGATGGCAATCGAGCGTTCTAAAAAAAAAAAAAGACCAAAAAAGAAAAAAGTAAAAGAGTAGAGGATAAATTAGAGGAGCATCAAGAGAAATTACACGATAAAGAGAAGAAATGAAGAATTATATGACGAAAAAAAAAAAAAAAAGATCAGAAGAAATAATATTGAGAAGAATGTCAAAGCTAACCAAAAAAAAAAAAAAATGATGCAGAATCAAACGTGAACGAAAGATAAGCCAGAAGAAGAACAATGATGAAAATGAAAACAACGACCACATCAGCAGTTGTGCTACGAATGCATTGTGAACAGAAAGAAATACAGAAAAGCTAGAAAAAAAAAATGCAGATTTGGAAGTGCAGGCGTTAGACGATTGGTCTGAATCTCACACAATTTCAAGTTTTTCATAGGTTCGTCGCAAAATACAAAATGGCGTATTACAGATTTGTCCTCACCACACTGGTTAAACTTTTTCAGTTACATTGAAAACGGAAATTAAACGGATTCAACCAGGTTGGTTTTTTTTAATGTTGAAAGAACCAGTGTCATCGAAAAAGCGCTTTGCAATGTTGATTTATGCTCGATCCCACAAGAAAGTGTCACATTCTGCCACAATGCGAGTTTTGACATTGCTCACAGGAAATTCCCGTCCCATGGATTTCAGGAACCAGAGCGATGTGGAGCGCAGTATTATGAAATAAAACAACAATGACAGTGGTGCCGGCAAATGGTGCAAAGAGCTAAAACATTTGAGATGACAACTCTCGCAAGTGTAGAAAATGGAAACATTATGGAAGGTGTAAACATTTTGGTAGACCTATTCATCCTTAGAATTTGGGAATGTAATTACCAAAGGATTAGACATACCAGAACTAACGTTAGGGATCCATAACCTGGTGTCATTCAACGGACATTGTGTATTTGTCGAGCTATATTGCCGTGGCGAGCGAGACGCGTAATATTTCATACGAAGAACGGTATTCCCCAGGAATACAAAGTTACATCATGCCCGATGACCGGACGAGGGCCAATTTCTCTTGTGTGACGTATGTAATTATGCCCTGGTCATCGATACGGAACATGCCAATATTCATGGGGTCAGTTCGAGTGTGCGCGTGCCAGGAATGGGTCCCTTGAGGTCAATTCACGCGCTCAGAACGTGTCGTAAGTCCAAGGAGGGTGTCCTTGACATTAAACAGAGAATAGTAACAATCCTCGCAACAATTTTTGTAAAAGTATAGCTGAAATAGATTTGTTTTTGTACTCTAAGTCGAGATAAATACAGACACACAAGTAAACGGGACTTAAATGTAGGCTGCATAAAGCGTAATATGAATTGTCGGCCCTTATTTACAATTGATATTGTGGAACCTGTGATGCAATTCTCCTGAATCAAGAAACCCAGTCGATTTTTTTTGGTTTGTAATGAATGACCATTGGCCCGTGTCAACTAATTAGTGCCCGACCGCTATAAATAATTTGTTAAGGTTCGGGCGGCCAGTTGAGGTGAATGTTTCCAGAGAATGCGCTAGTGTGATCTGAATTTGGTTTCCTGCCATTACCTGGGCCGATAGTTATTTTAAAATTGTTACCATCTACGGATTTTGACAATTGTCATAAACTTGGGTGATGTGTAAGGCTGGAATTGAAAGGTTTCTTACTGCCAAGGTCTAAGCTCTAGAGGCTATGTAAAAATGTGACGAAACCAAAGAGCTTGGTAATTGGGCGCGCTGCTGCAGATTTTGTATGGTGGACGTTAAATAGTGTCGTCACGACGATGAGTTGTTAAACAGACCTCGGGCAGCAGTCAAGAAGTTGCATCTCGTGGAAACTCAACATCGTGACGTCACTATCCAACTGGCCGGCAGATCAAAATCGGCTAGTGCCGACCCTGGATTTATATACTCTGGGATTTGTGAAACAGCAACGTCATTGCAGCAAAATGACAGCAAACTTATCCCTGAATGACATTTAGTATATTTAATGTTTTAGATTCCTACCTGCTTATGCTAAATTGTCTCACAATCTAAAAACTTTCACTTTTTGTACATACCAACGAAACAATGTTTCCCTTTTTTTTTTTTTTTTTGTTGAATTCTAAATTGCCACTGTCAATGGCCTCATGGAAGGATTATTTATTAGACAAGACAAGCAAAATCTATTTAACGAAATTACTGGATTTTGCGGGGAATTGAAAATCGACCAATAATTGGTCATAAAACAGGCGTGGCCGTAGACATGTGAACCCGGAGCGGACATTACGGCATGAATCAACTTTCGTTGTATCCTAGCAACAACGGTACATTCGGGACCAAACATTGTGTGGCAATGAAAATAGCAATTTTCCAATTACTGGGTGGAGGCAAAAGTCGAAACAAAGCGAAATAAAAAATCTTTGGTTATGTCGTGTAGGGCGATAATAATTGTTCTAAAATTGCATTTTATTGTGAAAGCATTATGTAATTTTTCAGATGAAAGGGCAAATTAATCAAATGAACATTTCTGCGTCATCTTTCGTTATGGTTCATCATTAGCGGCATCATTACTGTCGCTATTATTATCATCATCATTTTATTATCACTTACAATGCAACATTACCACTTCATTGTGATAGGCGGTACCTGTTTTTGCTTTCTATTGAATTGTTTTGTTTATAGTGCTAGGGAATCCCACGCTGAAGTTCTTATGTCTCTGCCGTATAAACAGTTTAGTAGTCACACACTTTGATCTCTGTACAGAAAAACATAGACTGCGATTCTAATGATAGACAGGTCAGTTCTGACTACGATACATCACTCAAAATGAAACTATGTATTCTCCCGTACAGAATCGGATAATGAAAATGAACGATACAGCCCAAATATAACAATATTCTCTGAACCCCAATTTTACAAGAACAGAAGAAATAGATGAAAAAACAACAACAAATCTTTTATCTGTGTTAACATTTGAATTTTCATTTTCCTTTAACATACAGCAGCAGCAGTATCTTAGTACACCAGCAGCAACAACGACATTTAGTACAACATCATTATAAAATCATCTCGTGTTTCGCTGCGACCTGGTTAACCCTTAGCGTTTATGTAAATAGTGGGAAAGGCCTGAGGCCAGAGTTTACCCCCGTGGGGAGGTCAGTTTTGATTGTTCCATCAGTTCTCCTTTAACCCTTTCCGGCCCACGCTGGACGTCGTTTTCCTTGGTAATGGAAGCAATTACCGCATGTCGAACCGGCAAGTACAAGTCAGTATTGGCCTCCGAGGGTTAATGCATGATGTACAGCGTGGACAGAGCAGAGGGCTGGGTGGGAGTGATGACCTCCGAAGGTCGGCTTTGGACAGGGCGTTTGGTCTTTTACACCTTTTTTTGGTGGAAAGGAGAACCAAATTTGCAAATAAGTCAATGATTCGCACTGTAAGTGGGTTTGTTGTTGTTGTTGTTGTTTGTTTTTTGGGTTTTTTTTTTTTTGTTGTATTTTTGCATTTTGTATACTTCTTTAATCCCATTTGGGAAATTTGCCTTTATGCCATTGCAGCCCAATTACAACAGTTACAGCTGTTGTTGTTGTTGTTGTTGTCGCCGCTACTTCGGACATTTGGTGTCGGGGCGGTAGAGGCTCCCTCGTATGTAGGTATTGTACTCGTTTACCTGTGCATTTACAAAGTTTCTTGTGAAAGCAAAACTCTCCTGTGTACGTTTGTAAAAATCCAAAATATTACAAGTTATTGCAACATTCTGTAAAAACAATATTTCAATACGGTTGGGGGACTGTATCCAAAGTACAAAGCGGAATAGAGAAACTACTGGGTTGTGTTCACTGTTCAGCTATAGCTCATCATGTAAGATACCACGGTCCCCTAGTAACTGTCTTCAAATAGTGCGGGGGAGGGGGGGGGGGCGTGTCAGTCGACACTGAGAGTGAAAAGTCCACAGAATATAAAAATCAGAACATATCTACTCACGTACGATCGCACATTCATTGATTTGTCTGTATTTTGTGATTGACCAATTTGTCGTTTTGCCAAAATTGTACGCGTCATTTCAGTCCATCGATTCTCAGAGTGTTGAAGAATTGGCCCATTTCTACGGTTGCTCTGTGTTGGAGTGGCTGATCTGTCAGTTTTGCTAGGACGACCCACTACGGATGTAAAGAGTCATCAGTTCTCGTGGCTCTTGCGTCAAAAGTCAATATCTTTTACTTTTGGGGGTTTCGGTGTTTCTTGTCAAGATATCTGAATAGCCGGCCGATTTTGTTTTCTCAAAGATAAGAGAGTTTTTTGGGGGGGTTAGGGTCACACGAACACACATCTTGTTGAAGGTTGAAAAAGTGGAATGAGTTTGGGGATCAAAGTCAGATGGATAGCACATTTTCAGAGTTAAATAACGAATAAACAAAGTAATGAATAAATAAATATATATATATAATGCCTGATAAATAAATAAATTAGCAAATAAATGGACAAATACGCTATAAAAGCAAAAGTAATGTAGATGGTTATCTGACTTTAAGGTGCCAATAGCGATAATGTATTTTTCAGAATAAAAAAGAGTTTTCAGGGGTACGGCTTTAATACTGGCATGCCCTTGCCGTGTCTCGCGGCATGTGGGACGTTCTTTTGAGGTGTGTGCGTCAGCAATTGGACGACAGATGACGTTTCTTCTCAAGAAACTGTATGTAATCTTATACAGAAGTAAATTTACTTAGGAAAACATCCGTTGTCAATGTGGGGACTGATGCAGGACTTGATTAAAGAAGGGGGAAAATCATAATAAGAGATGAACTTAGAAATAATGTAACACATAATGGTGAGAGAATTACTTAGCTTCAGTGATTGTTGTTCTGTTGAAGTCGTACCTTCTCTTGTGAGTGGGCGAAGTACGATAGTTGTGGTCCTGCTGCGAGAAATCCCTCTCTCAATTACCCTCGACATTTAGTAATATCTCACAGTCTTTCATCCATCGACCTCGTTATCTCATCCAGAACACCAGTATTGATAAATACCAAACCTGAAGCTGATTTTTTTTCTCTCTCTTTCTCTCTCTCTCACTCTCTTTCTCTCCGCTGACTTTAGTAGCGGCTCCCCTCTGCGTCCCAATTCTAAGGTAGAAAATCCAACCCACGGTGCGATTACTAACGGGAGGTAATTCTATTGGCTCAAAAACTTGATAAGATAGATAACTGATGTGGAATAGAGACCTGAGGAATGGAGTTACTCCGCGTGCACAGAAGGAAATCGTTTTGATCCAGGCCGTGATTATACCCAGAACAAAAGCTTTTACGTCTTTATCAATCATACACGTCATTTCTGGCTTGATTAAATTTGCAGTCAAACGCAGCTAAACATTTGCTTCCGTTTGATCGAGACGCTAAGGACTCATCAGGAACTGGAAAACGCCAAATAGTTGTGTCGTGTAAATACGGTCATTAGTAGGACCCCTGCTGATGACGTGTACTCTGTAGTTGTTCCCCATAGGCAGTATTATTCCACATTCTGCACATCGAATATGAATGGAAGAACTTTTGTGTTCTTTTGATCGAGACCTTTTGACGTCTTTGCAGCGTGCAGTTGTATTTCTGTTCAAGTATATATCCGGCGCATTAAGATAGATTGATACACCTGGTTCACATTTCTACCACATGAACAAGTTGTTTAGCGGTGTATGATGATGGTAAAGGCATTGTCTGTCTCTACACTTTTACCCTTTTTTTTCTTTGCTTTGAAAAGTTTCGTGGAATATATTTCTTTGCCTACTCTTCCACTCCCCCCCCCCCCCACCCCATTTAATGTGGATTGTGTTCATCTTTTTCAAAATTCCTTCACATACTAAAAAAAACGTAAGTTAATAAAGTTCCTTACAGTTGTATTCCTGCTTGTACTGACCACAAGATTGTCTTTTTGTAAGCTGTTATCGCTTTTCCTATCGCTCAAGTCATGGACATGAATACTGTCGTTCTCCGTACTACCATTCTGTAGTGGCGCACAAGACAAAGGAAGGACCTCAGAAATGTAACATTTGCCGGCGAGAATGCAAGTGGAAAGATGTACGTATCGTATAGATGAAGGTTCACCGCTGAAGTAGCCTCTAGAGATAGCAGGTCTCGTCCCATAAGAGTTAACGTTTCCTGTGGCTCCTTTTTCTCCCCCTGGTTATGCATACCAACCAGCTCACAGAACCTTATTTATGAGACATGGAATCTTCTGTTGTGTGCGCTGTATAGTGTTGGACCCTGCCCATAATACGTATGGAAAGGGGTCTCTTGTTTGCAAGCATGTCGTGATACAGGGGTTCATTTACCTGCATGTGGAGCATTCAGTTTTTTACTAAATGAATGAATGTTTCAGTGAGATCGAGAGGGGCGAAAGCGCTGAAATGGCTGTTGTGTTAAGATTGTGTCGGAGGGTAGCTTTTCCATATAACCTGACGTTCACAGATGTGGTAGTGTTGGGTTGACCATTCATACATTAGTGAAATTTTAAAGATGTACTGGGCCATGGGATTGGCTGTTGTTATAAGTACGGAGGCGTTTTGTGCTAAGGGCGCGTACATATATGTACTATCCCTAACTCCGTCCTTATCCTCAACCCTAAATCTTATCGTTTCCCTAACCCTGCCCCCCTAGCCTGTCAACCAAAAAACAGGAGGAAAACAAAAAGAAAATCTGAAAGAATAATTTTTAATTAAGGCTGTTGTTAGGATTATTAATTCAGGGGGAGCTCTCTAGCTCTTGGGTCACAAAAGGCTTAAAATACGTACCCCTAGTTCAAAACACTTGGGGTACGTACGTACAAGAAACAACAATCTCTTCTTATAGCCTGAAGTTCTCAGATGTGGTAGTGTTGAGTTGACCATTCATGCATAGCGAAATTTTAATATTGTATCGGGATATCATGAGGAAGGCAACCTTCCTGTCTGTAGTATTTTATTGTTATCTGCCTGTCTGCTTTGGGTAATTTCATGCACAACTATGTCCATGCATGTGTGCAGAGACTAACGTAGAATATCACAGCAGGTTACAGTTCCTTCCACTAATACAAAAAATATACAGAGAACTAGAAAACTGGTTACTATAATCTTGTATTTTTTCCCATCACTGGCATCTGGCAATGGAATGCTATGGAGACTCAGCCATGTTTCTGCTTTTCCCACTGACAATACCTCGCTGCACATCTTCTGTGCATTGTGCTATTTTAAGCTTTGGTATGCACAAAATGCATAAAACATTGTCTCAAAAGCACGTAAAAACTCGTGTCTTTGCTAGTTTGTTCAAGAATACGAGGTTTTTGCATCAACCGGGAAAATACGCGGTTTTCATCAGCCTAACAAAAGCCGTGGTATGTAAGAAAATCAATGTTGTTGGTTGCATCTGTGATTGGCGTGTTCAGAATTCCAGGCCACGGGGGTTTAAGAGCCATCTGTGGTGACACGACGAAATCTTTAAAGATGAAAGGACAAGAGGAAAGTGGGACCAACTTGAGAACACTCGAACCATCGAGAGCAAACGGTTGAATTGACATCAGCCCCTCCACTTCGACCAATTTCCCTGGCCTGTGACTTGTCTGTCAGATATTGTCTCAACGTGTCTCCAGGAGAAAGGACTGGGATGAGGGGAGGGCTACCACTACCAGCAGTCTGGGTCACATCAACAGGAAAATTCTTTACACTTTCCTATCCGTAATATACAGGGTGGGAATGATAACACGGAACAAAAAGTGGAAAATATTCTGACTCTTTCCTTGCTGAAAGAAATAATCAGAATACCGTTCTGAGATTAGAGCGACAGACAGACAGATAGAGAGACAGACAGACATTGATTTGCTGGGTTCCTCATCTTCTGTTTTGTTGTTACTTCGGCAATTTTGAATGAAAGAGAAAATGTTGAAACATAAAGAAGGAACACCATATTAATTTTGATTGTTGAACAGATCTTTCTGCGAGCGTTTGGAATGAGAGAAAGGTCAGATCGAGAGTGAGAGACAGAAATGGTCACCGAAATTTGATAAAATAGCTGGAAAATGCTTGTTGAGGAAACATTCTTTCTAGCCACATTAAAATTTGATTATTCCAAACCTTCAACACAGTTCTGAAAGATAAAATTACTAAAACGATTCAGATGGTTGGAGCACTTCGTGTTTGTTCTCAACCACTGCTGAGCATTACTTTGGTGGGTTGAAAGCAATCGTGTCGTTCTTGTGAATGGATAAACTACGAGTTAGATTATTTGTTTGTTTTGGCTTCTTTTTTATTCAATTACCTTTTTGGCCTGACGCCTGTTTTGTTCTCTTGATACAGCTGATATTGTGTGATAACCACTGGCACAATGTAGAGTGCACGTGCATGCATGCATCTTTTGATCCACCCAGTGAATTAACGGTGCCATTTAATGCACGTGTGAGCATGTCGAGGGCTGTGGCTTACCGCGCGCGGCGCATGCCGAGGGCCATCGCTGTAACCTCCATCTCAAACACTCGTATACTCACTCACGTGTCGTTGCGGGCACGTAAACAAAACCGCTTAAGAAAAAAACGAGTCGTGTAATTGGCAAGTTGAATTAAAGTGCAAGACCTGCTTCAAAGCTTCTAAAGGAAGCCAAGCATTTCGGCTCACGCAGTGAGCACCAGTCTGCCATATTATGTTTCCAGTTGAGTACGGCCAGATGTGGCTGAATGTCCCAGTGTTACCGTAAATTACGTGAGACAGGGGTTAGCGTCTGATTCATTACTGTATTACCTTTGTATAATAATGTCTTAAATTCTTGTTTCCTTAGCAGGTCCGTGGAAAGCTGAGCGCTCTTGTTATTAAGGATATCTTTGGTTGTCCGTGACACTTTAAACGGTTCCGGAATGTGCAGACTGAACCGCATTAAACCATTATCGTTAAATGGGGCCACGTGCACGAGACTTGAATACCAGGTCAAGGTTTCAAGTTATCTCCCTGGGGCATGTTTGATGTCAGATCTAGAAAGATCTGTTGAAACAAAGAAGGGCGATTGTGGGTATTGTAGATACGGGGGTATCAGTCACTTTGGAAGACGGTGGAATCCAAGAAACTGAATAAGATTATGAAATCGTGTGGCCTCAGCGGGTTCTCATCTCTCCAGATGCCCTCCGTCGTATTGCACTTGCCTGTCGCAGATAAGAATAGACTGTGGCTATGACGATGCAATGTTTGCAGTTTTCAGTTGCGCAGAGTTAAGATAATGTTAAGGACATTGTGATGAGAGCTGGTGGCAGCCTTGACGATTGAGGTTTCCCCACCCTTTAACCTATGTTGTTTGGGTGGTATTAGGAGTAGACACAGCAAAGCCATGTGTATTTGGTGTCCGGTAACATAGCAAAGACAGCGTTACAAGTCCGTGGTGATGGCTATGATAAGGGGCCTGTATTTGGTTTCGCTCGTTTTGCCAAGCTGTAAAGTGCAAAAAAATTCCAAAGCTCTCTAGACCGGAAAGTTTCAGGGCTACAGGCCAGGTTCGAAGACATACCTGATTCTAATGGCTCTGGTAGAAGTTACGTGCTCGGAGAGTTTTAACTCTTCCCAGGTGTCAGAACTGCATGAAACCTGTCCATGGTTGCGCGCTGACAAGAAACAGCTCCGGAATAATTCGCATGTCAGATCAGGTGTAAATGATAATTAGGTGCGGGGGTGAGCAGTGCCTGAGGGGTATTAGGTAATTGCTAACTGTGAAGGGTGCTTCCCTACCTGTTTGAGTCTGTGTGTTTGTGTGTTTGCTGTTGTGTAGCTTATTGTATCTGGAAACAGGAAGTCGGTGGTTGCTGCTACACGGGTTTGCAGATGAATTCAGACAAAGAAAAATAGATCAAATAAACCACTGATTGTTCTGTCATTCAGGTCTCCAGTGTGTAAATGCGCAGATTCCTTCGGAATGTCAAGCATTATCACATAGATAGACCGAATTAAAACTCACTGAAATTGGGATAATGGGCTAGACTGCCTTTTCATCTTTGTTTAAGTATATCGGTGTGTGAAAGAAAGTCTTGACTTTCAGCAACTGGATAACACAGTAACTTTGCAAAGTGTGTAATACGCATTGGTGTGTTTGGACGTAATGTAGGGCAACTGACACATCATTGTAATACGCATTGTCACAAGAAAGTGTCGTCGTCACGAAGGCGACCTTCTATTCTGCTTAATGAAGTCCTCAGGATATTTCTCGGATTGTCTAGTGATCTTTTCTTGTTGAAGTTTGTTTGAAATGTCACGAGGGCAGAGAGCACTGGGATACAATAGATTTCAGGCACTAGAGAAGAAAATTTATATGTAAACAACATAATATTATCTTAATATTTTCTGTTTAGTTTCTGAGACCAGCCTTCACTGTCTTTCCCTGACTTGCGCAACGGCGATTCAACACTCTCATTAGATGAAAAGAAAGAGAAGAGAAGAGAAATACAAGAAGAGAACAGGCTTATGTAGAGCATCTGTTGTTGCAATAGAAGCGAGCTGGATCTTCTGTAGAGAATATGGAACGCATCATGGAAAATAAAGGGAAAACAGATCCACATTTCCGAGTAATGACATTTGTCTGAGAAAACAATATTTGGTGAGCACAATGATGTTATCGTGAAGGCCTCGGAACACTGCTTGAACATGTTCGAACGCCGGGAGATGGTGTTACGCTCAGCATCTCACATATTTCTTCCCTTCCCCTTATATTTTTATTTGTTTATTTTGAATCAATGCATGTCACCGCCGTGGTGGTGCAAATTATTTTTAAATATGATTGAATTTTGTCATTAATAGTACGTCGTTTTTTGTTTTTTGTTCTTCTTAAATCGAGCCGAAGAAAATCTTGTTTGAAGTCTGCACTGAAGTCCTCTTTACAAACGGAGCGCTTTTACTGTTAAGTGACATATTGTAATATATAATTCTTGAATAGGATATTTATTTTTCACTCGTTTAAAATCTACATATATGTAGATTGGTGAGAGGGAAAGAAAGAAACAGAGAAAGAAGAAAAGAAAGAAAGAGGGCATCAGACTAAATAAATGAAATTCGAGAATTTGGCAAAGCTGGGCATTCTTCCTGCATTACTAAGCAGCGAAATCATACGACAAGTCGAGCTTAACACAATCTGGTGTTCTCTCAAAACATCCTGCAGAAACTTTTCTCTTGAATTTCAACATATTATACTCTCGCTTTTCTTGTTTGGTTTTTTTTTTTGTTTTGGCGCTATTATTTATGTAGACAGGGACATTAGCAATCGACCACAAGTGTTGGGGAACAATGTAGATGTACATACCAAAGGTTCGATTATTTGCTCTAGTTTGGGGGAAACAAGGTTTCTCTTTAATACCACAATCAACGTTTCGTTTTTTGAAAAAAGAAATAACAAAAAAATGTATATATAGATGTATATAAAATAAATATAGCTGTGGAATTCCAGAAATATAAGACAGTCGGGAAGCTCTAAACATGAGATTACAACGCACGCCCAGACAGGAAGCCAGTTCTTAATAAAATTGTAGGTTTTCTGAAACATGGCGAGTAGAAGAAAAGAATGAAAGCCAAACAAAGTATTCTTTGTTATGACACATCTGCCAGTTTCTAATTTTTAAATATTTTTTCCAGTTATTTTTCATATTTTTTTTGACAAAGAAACTGGCAAGTTTGTGCTTCACACAAGACTATGTAAAGGCATGCCATCTATTATTGTGGGCACATGGCAGAGTGTTTGGCTTTAAAAAGTTTTCGGACATTGAAAATAAATATTCACAGCCTTTCGAGTTCTTAAAGTTCAAAATCAACTTGCCAGGCATGCCAGATTTTGTGTATTTGCGTGTCGTTTAGCAGCGGTGAAACGCTAAAATAATTCTAAACGTAGTTTTTTGAATTATGTAAAATATATTTGAAAATGTAGTTACGGACATTCTGGTTTCATACAGGAGTGTGGACATTCACATGTCTAGATGAAAATGGTGCCACGTCTGAGAAGCTCACGGGCAAATGATGGTGATGTCTAAACACTTATACTCCGACCAGCCCGAGGTAGATGGATAGACAGGGGCGGACGGAAGGAGGGGAGCGGATGGATGGATGGATGGATGTATGGCTGGCTAGAAGACCTCCCTTTTCCACCCCCGCAATCAACCACCATCCAGCCATACCAACCTTCCACCTTTCCCTCCTCACGTTGTTTTGACCAGTGGCCAGTTAAAGATGGCAACGGGACCATTAGCTACATTAGAGGTCTGGCTGGTGCGTTAATGACAGTAGGTAAACATGGCTTCCGGGATACCTGACGTGCCGTGGTCCAAATTGCACCGTATTCTCTCATTCACAGAACTTCCATCTGACCGTCGGAATGATTACCAATGGCCAGGCACTGTCAATTACAGTCGCGCGCCCTTTGCCCCAAAAGCGCATGCGCTCTGAGAATCCGTCTAGACAGGAAATTGGAGATCGATTACAAAAATGTGTGCACATCATTGTTTGGGGTCTGCTGAGAAACGTGTTTTGTATGAGGGGTAGCAAGATCTATGAGGGAAGCTCTTGGAGCACAGCTCTGTACAAAGGGACGACTCGTGTACCTGGTTTGTTAGACACCGAGACCAATGTGGATCTTCCCAAAGAAAAAAAAAAATCAAAATCAGCCACCAGAAAATGCGTGTGAGGAAGTTATTAGTCAGGAACATGCTCGAGCCTGCTCAGTACAAAGATTTATTGCCCTGCCTGGTCCAGGGCCGAGGGGTGAGCATATCTTGCCGTCAACGGAACCATCTTCGGAAATAATTAACGAGTTTTTTTTTGTTGTTTTTTTTATTCATGTTGTTGTTTTTATAGTGCACAAAGAAGAGAAACAATATCTGCGTCGCTAATCATCTACATCAATGAACGTATGAATTCAAAGCGATTGAATAGTTCAGTAATTTGTGATCAGATAGTGGAATGCCAAAAAAGAAGGGTTGAAAAATATTCTCGCCTCGAGGAATCATCAGTTCATAAGTTTGCCGTCCCGTGCTTGACACTAATTTACTGTAAACATGATGTTTTTTTCGAACTCACTGAATGAATTTTTTAATTTTTTTTTTTACCTGAAAGTTTTTACTTTTGCACTAACAAACATGAACTTCCGGCGATGAATGTTTACGTTTCATTGAAATTAGATCAGTTCTGTGACCTTCAAAAAGGAAAGAAAAAGTGGAAAATTCGGTTGTTTTGGAAAACAGCCAAATGATACGAGTATCTAAAGAAGAAAAAATTGCTATCTTACAGAAATGCATGTAGGCCCTAATGCTTAATTGTGTTCCTAACGGGAGTCAATAATTTATGTTTAATTCGCAAAAGCTACCGCTTTTTAGAAATGATACCTGCTCTCGTACCTGATAATTCAACCCCTTTCCCCAAATTTTCTCCCCCCTTCTTTCTCCCTCTTCTTCCTTCAGTCTGCCTGTCTTTCTCTCACACACGCCCGTCTTAATGAATTCCAGGATACTCATTTTCTATTTTCGTTCTGTAGACATTTCTTCTACTCTATCCAGATTCTCATCACGCCAAAACTAAGCAACTATCTCTCTCTCTCTCTCTCTCTTCAAGGCAATTTGTGGATCCCTTTAACGAATACTCATTTATCCGGGCCAGAGTAACATTACTGAGACTAATGCTCTGTGAAGGGAAATTCCATTTAAATCACACTTTAGTGAAGGTAAAATTATTTAAATCTTGTCTGTAATCGAAAAAGTCTTTAGATCTTAGACATGGAATCAAAGTGGACAAATTGTCTTCATTTCTTCATGCTGTCTCTAGGTTGTGTTTTATTGACACGTGCGGACACATAAAATATTGCTCTAGACTTGTAAACAGAAGCAGCAGCGGAGCTTCAAAGTCACAGTCAGAACCTGCGAAAATGGCAGGAAAAAAAGGAAAAAGTAAATGAGCTGGTAATAATGGTTTGGGATGGCCGTATGTTACAGTTGTTGGAAACAGCGCATCAAGGCGTGCAAAACATGTTTGCTTTTGGCGTCTGCACAAAAAACAAATAAATGAACACCTCGACGGCATGTAGGAACAAGGCGCGATCGGTTGTGGTGAGCGCATCAGCCTGCGTAATTCATGCTTTCTGCCTGAGCATGCACGTGCATAGGGCGGGAGAAAGAAGGGGGTGGGGGGGGGGAGGAGTACCGAGAAGGAAACGATCTTGGATGTCTCTTCTGGGGAAGAGAACAGAATAGTTTCACGCTTTCTTGGGTCTTTACAGGCAAATTCATTTAAAAAAAAGAAATGTTTCCATTTTGATGTTGTTTTTTTTACTTTAAGAGAGCCAGTATTTGGAACCATTCATAAGCTTCATGGTCTGTCTGTCTGTCTGTCTGTCCGTTCTGTTTCTCCATTCTGTCTCACCTTCTCTCTCACTCTCTCCCTCTCTTGCTTTGTCTGTGTGTGTGTGTTTAGGTCACAAAAATGAAAAAAAAAAAGTATATACCTGCATTATTTGGGTTTCAATGAGGTCTTCACTATTAATACTATTATTATTAAGGTGAGTTCCACCACCATTTGTCTCTACCAGAATATTATGCTAATGCCCAACAATCCCTCCTATCCAGTAGCTGAACTACTAACGGTCCTCGTGATAGAAATTCTTAAAAGACATTGAACCAACAGAAGCCGGGTCCTAGTGCAGAGGGGCGTATACGCTTTCTTGTGTTGTGTTTACAATGTTGCCAAGGATTGGCATCTCGTTTAGAGGCGTGGCAGGTGGGTGTTCAGCAGCAGGACAGGTAGAAACAAAAAGTCGTGCGGCTGCCAAACGATGGTCGTAGATAGGAGAAACATATGTACAGAGCCGCTCTAGGTAAATATTGTGGCTTCAGCAAAGGGGATTTTGAAAAGGGATTCGGGTCGAAGGGGGGAAAAGAGAGAAGTTAAGGAGGGGAAAGAAACGTAGATTTGAGAACGCTGAGAGGAGAAAACATGAGAGTTGTGTTTCTTGATTGGTGCCATTTTCGTTTCATTAAAAAAATATTAGTACCATTACCACAGTGATCATTTTATTAGTATTTTTATTACCATTACAAAGAAATACAGTGTCCAGTTGCCATAATAATATCATGGCTTAAAGGACCATTGATATTTGGCAAGGATTTTGTCATTAAATCTAAAACCCAAGTTCACCACTGAACTCTGCGTACGGGAACAATGGTGGTATGTCGAATTGCATGGCTAGCCAACAGGTGGCTTTGTCGTGGAAAGCATAGCCGTTATATACAAAAAGCGTCCTCATGCGTCCGTGATAGCCCGGTCACAGGATACCGAGACGAATCAACTCGTCATATTTCGTCCTTTGACTTGCGCGCGTATCGTCGATGACAACAATGCAACAATTCGCACCACAACCCTTCATCATTGAACGAAAAAGAGTACATGCAGCACTCGCCGTATTTATGCGCACTCAATTTGTGGTCGTAATTATAATGGGAGAAGTAACGGTCAGACTCGGCACTCTGTGTCTTGGGTGATAGCAGCACTGCACTTATAAGTTATATACTGCCATCTTGTCAGAAAGCTGTATTTGCACCCAGAATTTCTATTGGATTAAAAAAAAAAAAATTAAGTCACCTTTGCTCAGTATTTACTAATTTAGTTCTGATTACTGAAATGTTAAAAATGTGCACGTGAACTCCTCTCTTTGGGCCAATTACTCCACACTGTTTCCTGCCTGTTCAGCACATTTAAAAATAGTAATTGGTGTCCCCCGTGTGCAATAATTGCCAGGAGGAGACAGAACTGGGGAGGGTACGGCTTTATTCATTTACTGAGACGTCTTTGTAGCGACGCTTTCCACATGCGCCCATGTCCCCATTGGCAACTCGGCCGCACATTCCCCGAAGTTGCTGTACGTCAGGAAAGCTAATTTAGTGTCCGTATGTTCTTGTACTAGTTTGAATGTCTTCGGCGTATCGCTTTTTGGTTCTGCATTCTGCTATACAGTTTTCAGCCTATATGTTTGTGTGTCTTTGGGCGTATGTCTGTCTGTTTATTTTAGAACACTGGCTTTTTGCCTGAGTCAACTACATTTGTTCAAGTTTGGAATATCTTTATGAAGTTACCCAGATTTTGCGGCTTGACGTTTCTCCATCTGGCCCTCGACTTGTGTTTCGGGCACTGACAAAAGTACAGGCGCACGAAAGCACGAGTCCAGTCACATTTTCACACGCCCATTTGCACGAGTGAATGCATGTATGCACACTCGTACAAAGACACGCGTTTTGTTTTTGTAATTACGAATTGTGGCGACACAGAAACATACAGGAGATGATAAAAACTTTCTGTATGCCATTGCTTACAATCAGGGAAAGGAAAAACTTGTCACAACAAGATAACTCAAGGGTACGATGGATGATTGAAAAGATGAGATTCTCATGCGAACACCTTTTAACACTCACACGCTCCTAGAGACTCACTCTCAGTCTTTCACCTGATCTAACACTAACAGATTGGTGCGTTCTATCCGCCTCTCTCTACTAGACGCCAATGTTGTAATCTTATTGTTTAACCCTTGACGTGCGAAAGTGAAAAACTGTGAATTGTCTGGAGGACTAAGAGTATGCATGAGTACTGTAATTTGGTTCTTTGGTCTGGTTTTACTTCATGAGGGACCCGGCATTGCCTGGGATAAACCTGTGCTTCCATCTCTCTCTGTCTCCCTCTCTCTCTCTCTCTTTCTTTCTCGCTCCCCGTCTCTCTCTCTCTCTCTCTCTCTCTCTCTCTCTTCGTGTCTCTCTCACTCTTCCCCTCTTCCTCTCTCCGTCTCTCTCTTGAAATAAAGTACGGCGAAGTGGGAACAATCACATACAGAATAATGTGAAACTGAAGAACTACGAAGCTGCTATCTTCCATTAAAAGGGATTAAAAAAAATATGTCGGAAAATATCATCATCAACAACAACAACAACCACAACAAAACTGTAGCGTACACAAGTAAATCCTGTTTCACCCACAACAGAAACATCACAACAGCGTCGCCCACACTCACAGTCGTTGGTGAAACATTAAACAGTGCGAAAAGTTCGGTATAAAATTAATGTGCCTTTAGTACAGACAGTTTTGCTATAGGATCAGATATCCCCGAAATAGCCTTTTTGTTTTCAATTTAATATTTTATATGGAAAATCGCAATGATTCAGTGGATGGGCTTTTTTTGTTTTCATGATAACAATATTAAAAAATGAGATTTCATCGACTTGCCCGCACCTGATAGTTCTGCCTACAATTCCCTCTTGGTCTCAGATCGTTTATTAGTCTGAGCTGATGGAAAAACTAATCTTTTTTTGTTCAGTGGAGATTCTCTAGCGACGAGCTGTTTTGTTTTTTAGTTTTTTTGTTGTTGTTGTTTTTTTTTCCCTCACCAAGTGGAAATGAGCAATACAAAGGAAATTAGACAGACAGATAGACAGACGATGCCGGAAAATGGTCGATTGGCCGTGAGCTTTATTGGACTTTGGGCTGGCTGGAAATCCAGACGGGTTGTCCTAGTCTTTTGGACCGATGGGAATGGTGTACTTTAAATAGCTGAACTTCAGCAAAACTGAAAGTGGATTGTTCTTTCTTGTATTTTAAAATTGTCAATGATTGCTTTCCTGAAGACAGTAATGTCGTCCTTTTCCAAAAACCGTTCTTGGCAAGCATTTTATAGCAATTTATTGTACTTGTGTAAATGAGGAAAATATATATTGGAAGACAAATTTGGGGGCATTTTGGTCTCCTAAGCCATTTCTGGATTATACACATTATACTGTCGGTTATTTTCCATATTGTTGTATGTGCATTTTTGTCTTTTCGAGAAAGTGAGAGAATAGAGATAGCTCGGTAAGAACTGTAACACTTCCGGGTTTCATGTTGTTTTTCCGACTTGTTCTCACACCTCGTGTAGATGACGGCACGGAGATCAAATGTTTCTCCTTGTTCCTGACACTTCAAAACCGAACTCTACTGGCGAGGGGCTCTGCTGTTTGTGCAGGCAGCCGAGCATCATGTTCAGCTATTCCTGCACATTTCCGGAACACTTCATCCACGCCGTTTGGGTGCATCTTCTGTCTGCGGAAATAAGGAAAGCACAACATTGCTATAGAAACCCGATGCACTTTTCAAACTCTCTCCTTCCGCTTTGAAGAAAGCTTTGACACCCACCTTTTTCTCCCCGTTTACCCATCTCGGCATCTTCTCGAAAGTAAATGTACCCCCATCCTGTGTATTCAGTTGTTTGAGTGTACGCTTCTGCCACTGTGAAGCAACTGACAAAGTGAACATGTTACGTTAGAATTCTATTTTAAACATCATTATTTTAAATTCAAATAACAATAACAAACCCAGAATTAGCAATTTTAGCTCTTGGGTAGGCGAAGTTATTCCCTTGGGATAAATTTACCCCAGGTTGGGAGCTCTAGCACCAGCTAACATGGACGTTCAGCTTTCATGTTACGTACATTAAGAAGTGTTGTCTTGGTGATATTATGTGCGCGGCATTGCTTGGTGTAGACATTGCGTCAAACAAGGAAAATGCGCAACATGTAGGAGGTGCGAATCGTTTAGCCTTCTGCGAATGTTTGTACTGTCATTTCATTGTTTCTGCACAGTTGGGAGTCTAGACATACAAACTGTAGTATGTTCCAATCAGTATTTCAGTGCGATAATCTTGTAATCTATTTGTATGTGTAATTTGCAAACTATGGCGTGCTCGATATATTCATTCTGCCCTGGTGTGTATCACTCACAAGGTCATGTGACTGGTTTTTGCATTTTGGCAGCGATTTCCAAAATGTGGTGGTCTGTGTCCTATAGTCTGGAACGGAGAGAAGGGAGGTGTAATGCGGTAGTTGATTGGTTCACGAGGTGTTATGGATCGGGTTACGTCATAAGTACTGCTCAGCAGCTTTTCAACCTTACAGCTGGTGGTTGGTGGACGCTTTTGCTGGAGTTTCCTTATGTCCTATGGTTTTGTTCTGTTCTGTCTATCGTCTTCTTTTTTCCTTCTTCTTGGCATAGTGTGGCCGCTGTTGTGTCCATGTCCAGACTCAATCTTAAAACTTCTATCCTTACAATGTAAAGGTTATTCATATTTTTAGTGCTTTTTCCTTAAACCCCCCGATGCTTGCACCCTCTCCTTTTTCCGGCTCTCTCTCACTCTCTCCTCTCTCTCTCTCTCTTTCCACAAAAGTTTATACTGAATCAATCAATGAGGGCATTAATTCCAACAGTGAATGTTTGAATGAGACCACTGCTCTTATATTACTTCTATAACCTCAGCACCCCCCCCCCCAAAATCCCGATGCACCCCTTTCCTCATCCACCCCCACCCCAAAGCTGTTGGCGAAAACAATGCACTGTCACAAGTTGTCATAAAGGGAAACAGATATTTATTTTTTTCTGGGAGCATCAAAATTTTACACTAACGACAACCCGCAATGTTTATGACCCCAGGATCCATCATGCATCACGCAGTGGCATTCTGCTTGTCCAAAAATGCGAGACGCCGAGTGATGAATGTGACAGCATTGTGACAAGATTCATGAAGTATGAATATATTTCCAGAAATTTATGTTTCATTATTCCTGGACAAAAAATTCTTCTAGCACATCTCAGAAAGAGATGGAGATAAATACAAACACACGCCAGCCTTTTCATTTTTCCAGCCATATTATCAGACTGCACGTCGAGTCGTATAATTACAGATATATTAAGATGTCGCTGAATTTGTCTTGGAATGTCTGCCGAAAACGAAATAAAAACAAATTGAAAGTGTGTCTTTGATATTAGGTGCGGTATGTCTGCACCATGCAGCACCGCCGGGAAATGCAGCGCCGTTCGCGTCAACACAATGAAATAATTATGTCACTTTTTTTTTTGCGTGAAGTTTGTCAGAGTGTACGTAAATGCGTAAAATATCTGAGATTATCTACACATGCAAATGTCTGCACATCGTATTCGCGTCTCTACATGTTTGGGCGCATGCACAAATTAGATTTTGATTGTGAACTCGAGTGTAAAAAATAAAAATAATCAAATTCGAACACAGTTCACATTTATTGTCGATATATTCCTGGTTCTTATTCTCGCTGATGCGTAACATTCTTTATCTTCCAGCATCTTTTGGCATTTTTAAGGATCATTTTTTGAGTTCCTAAGTTTTCTCTGTCTTTGTTATTTCACCCTTTCTCTGTCCTATTTTTCGTATGTTTATTTCAAAACTACTCCTTCCACCGATGAAAGACGTGCACCCACCTTCTTCATACTGGGAGAACAATCAAATGAAAAACAGAATTTTGCACCTAAAAACTGAAACTATCTGAGTGATGTGAGTAAATCTTAACGTGGTTTCACCAGAACGTGGCATTCATTAGAGCCGCTATATGTTCATATTCTTTTTTTTAAGTTTAATGAGGGCTGGGTTGCGAAAGGTTTTATCATTTAAATTCCCTGTAAGTCGTTACATTCGTCATCGTTCAAGTTTTCTTTTCAAGGTGCCGGTAGTACCGACAGCGTTGCTGCTTTTCCCTGTATGTTTCGTGTGTGAGTCAGAGTGAGGATTAGGTGTAGGTGTAGGCCTAGGGGGGGGGGGGGGGGGAGAGGTTTTCTGCAACAATGCATCGGAAAATTCCGTGTATTGATTTAGTCTAAAATAATAAGCTGGCTGTCAGTCGGCAGGATTCGTATACCAGGCCAGAATAACCTTTTGATACTAGTGTGGCCGCCTCGGCCAGAGCAGCCATTTTCATATTGTTAGACGTGATTGGCTTTTATCAGTTTTTGAGCATTGCAGTTTCATCAGTCAGAGAATGATGAGCAATTTTGGGGACGGGGTGGGGGGGGGGAGAGGATGAGGGAAGAGAGAGAATGGGGAAGGTGAGGGGAGGGGGGACCAAAACTAAAAAATGGGAAAGACAGAGAAAGAAAAATTGAAAAGGCCAAACTGTCCGAGTCAGACAAATAAACCAGACTCGTCTCTCTTGCCTGGCAACTTGGGTTACTGTGTCAGCGTTGACATTCTCACCGTACACGGCCAGGTATCTCAGCTTTCTTCTCCCCTGGCCAACGTTGTTTATTGAATGCCCTCGTTTCTCATGACGTCATCGTTATTAACGCAATCAGATCGGGTCGGGACCGGATATTGCGCCATAGCGGAAGTGCAAGATGGGATTGCTTGTGTTTATAGGCCACTGGGGGGGCAACTGCAATCCAAGATTCCCATTCTCTGTAAACATTCCCTCCTCACTCCATATTTCACCTACCACATCTGCACTGTTGACCTTTGATTTTTGCTATCACTTTGTTTACGCGATATAGAATAAAACATGATTATGTTACATGTGTTTATTTTACATCCCTAAAGTCAGTACAGGTGTCCCGATAGAGGTAAAACTTTCCTACATTTGAAAATGGCTCGTAGTTTTATTTTTTTGGAGGAATTTATGAATTTATCCTTCCAAATACTAGAAATGTTGCCTGTGTCCTCTAACCTCTAGTGTCAAACGGTTGAACGATTTCTCTACCAACGATGTCACTAAACGATCGCCTGCATTAAATACCACGGATTTCTTGTAGATTTTTTAAGATGGTTACTGGGAACTATTTTCGTTTTTTTGTTGGTCTTGTATTAAATAATTTCTTTCTACACCGACTTATCAGTTTGTGATAATGCTTTCTCAGTCTTTTGTTGGTAAATCGCATTAGACAATCTCGACCCCTCCGCGCGGCTTAGCTACACCAGGTGGCACCTGACGCTGGGTGAAAACTCACTGAAAAAAAATCTTCTGCGGTAAAAACGAAATCTGTTTGATGTAAATTCTACGATTTCCACTGTGTTTACAGTTACGTGTCCTATAATCAGGTTCAAACAACATCTATTTTTTTGGGGCCCCGGTCGAACTGTTTTTGGCATTAAAATTGTGCTTGCACCACCCACGGGCGTCCAAGATTTAAGTCTCTGGTATTCAGTGCTTTGAAAATGTCACCCAGCTGTGAATTCACCGTTGTTGTTGTTGTTTTTTTTAACACTTTCCCATTTACCAACGAGTGATTTAAAAAAAAAAAAAAATTCCATTGCTTCTCCATTGTTCAGTCGCCCTTGGAAAGAGTCACTCGTGCGGGTCATTTCTGTCTTGAAAACGGGTAGAAACAAAGTCCAGGAAATTTCACTATGGAGAAGACAATCTGTCACAATCTCTCACAATCTGTTTCTTCAGTGTGTTCTATCCATATTTTCTCCCTTCTCTCACTCTTTTTTTTCCTTCATGTCTCCATTATCCTTTCTCTTCATATTTTTCGAGTAAAATATGTGCATGTTGTGACCAGGTTTAGGAAACAGCATACTTGCCATATTGATCCCACTTTCTATTGATATAAAATGTTACGTTCTGTGAATATCATGCTTCACTCTCTTTACTATAATAATACCTTTCTACTGCCCAGAGGCAGAATGTATATTGTAATCATGTAGAGTAACCCTATTTTCTGGCTTTGTATTTTTCAGGCCCATGTGGTATCCGCCTTCGAACAGTCCTTGTCCAGCATGACAGCGAGACTACAGTCACTCACCTCCAACGCCGAGCACAAGGCGAGTCTGCCAGTACGTACAACTAACTGTTTGTAACAGTAGCATTCTTTAGCTTGTACTAACCATTCTCATCTGTAGTTGGCTGTAATACAGAATTGATGGGCGATAGAGATTGGGCTGGAGGGAGTGGGGATGTTGCTAAATTTACATCTTCATCCTTCTGCATTTACTAATCTCTTTTGACCGCTTTTAGTCATACATAGCCCTTCTCTATCACTCTGAAAAGAAAGTTCGTTTTTTCGTCTTTACTAGTGTTGTGTTTTCTAGACATTCCTACAGTCACAAGAAAAGGGGCGGAGCATACCTTTTAGCCTTCCTTCTTATTTCATGAACCCAAAGCTGATTGGTCGTAGACCATTGGCTGCAATAATTTTGAGTTTGGCCATTAACTAGCGTGTCATCTCAATAACTATTCACTGATTAGAAACCATGTTTTAGCGGTTGCCATAATGACATAAAATTGAGTGGCTACCTTTTTTCTAGCAACTTTCCTACGCTATTTCAAGTATTGTTGGCCTCGCTGAAAATAGTAGGGTTAAGACAATTTCTTTAAACTCTCGTCGATTGCCATGTCGAAGACACTGTTTTATTTTTCAAACAGCGACCTAATTTTGTCAGCAACTTAGCCTTCATGGGAGTTTTCACTGAGATGAAAATATTATTTCTGGTTGGAGCGGTAATTGGGCACGAAATGAGGTCATGAATGGCTTAAAGCCTCGTTTGGGCTGGGAGAGCTAGAATGATCCAGGTCTCATCAGTAACATGTCAACTTTTTCATCCGGGCTCTTTCATGACACAGAATTTGGTTGTCCAAGCGAGTTCTCTGGTTCATTCCAGGAACACCACGCAGGGATGAATTTTTGGTATCTTTCTGGAAGATTTGAAAATTTAGTAACTTTTGAAAATAATTATTGTTATTATATAGCTCTTCATATTGCTATCCAGAATCCCGAATAAAGAGTTTTTGTGCAAGAGAAACGTTAATGTAATGCTAAAGAGGAGCTCATTTTAGTAACACCGTGTCAGGTTGAATTTTTGGGATCTTTGTAGTTGATTTGAATTTTATTATAATTATTTTTTCGAACTGGAGCTCTTCAGTTTGCTATCAAATTCTTAAGCACAGCGCTGAATGTGTTTGAGATAAGCCTCAGCCAGGCTGCTAAATAGCACGGTATTCATTTGAAACAGCTAGCAATGATCTCCCAGTAAGCGCTGGTGCAGTTGGTTTAAATGCAGTCTTGCTCGTATAAATGTCTGTGGAACACGATGAGCTCAACACTTTGAAACTTGACTGCTCTGTGGTCGGCAGGAGGCCGCAGACCTTTCAAGACACAAACAACATGCATGATAATGTTTGGTAGTTTTTAGTGGAACTGGTGAAAGACAACATTGGCAGTGGCAAGGAAAGCATGATTACTGTATAGATTTATTTAACCACCAGCTGAACACAGAGCAAGGCAAATTGACATGTTTGAAGTCAGCATTGTGGTACTGGAATAGCTGCTATATAATCTTTTCGGAAACAGCATTAAACAATGTAGTTTTACTTTGCGTATAAAATAACGGAATTCTTGCACTGATGGTACCTTAAACAAACCAGCAGAAAAAACAACAAAAACAAAACTCACGGCTCCCTTTCCACGGCTATGCAAGTCTGCGTGAAAGGCAAGCCGTTTTCAGTGTAACTTTGCGTGCATGGGAACTTGGAAAGGGAGTTTGAAAGAAAATCTACTTTCTCCTGAAGTGTGTAGATAAAGGGCTACATGTTTGATCTTTAAAAGTGCATGATCCCAAAATATTTTGGAACCTCTGTATTTTTAGCAGCTGCGTGAGGTAGGATCAAAAGTCTCAAACACATACCCACACACTCACTCAAGGCGGGTGGCAGGAAACATGATCATTCATGATTCGAACCTGGTCTTGATCTGTTCGTGAAACAGAGTAGAGTGCCACACCTGTCTGGCAGCCTGACCCAGGGGACTAGCACAGTCTTAGCAAAACAAAGCTAACATACGGGGCTGTGAGCAGTTGTTTATACCTGGCAGCAGTCTGCGCGATCGATTTCATACTTTCAAATCTTTATAGTAAATCTGCAGATCGTGTTTCAACATAGGAATAGTAATATTAGTGATCTGCGAACAGTAACATGAAAATAGTGTGGGAATAGTAACATGTACATTTTTATTAATGATCTGGAAATTGCGACATGAAAAGAATTTGGGAATAATAACACGAAAATGATCTTGGAATAGCAACACGAAAAGGATCTGGGAATAATTGTAACACTAGAGTGATCTATTTGCAGCTGATGTTTATCGTGTAGAGAGCTTAGCCATGTTTATACATTATCAAACTATACAAATATAGGACAAACCAGCTAAACATTTTCTCCAAGTGGCGAGATAATCTCAGACCTGTTTTTTTGGTTGTTTAATCTTTAAATTCCAAAGCCGTGAGCACATCCCGAGGGAATATATCTTCCCTGTGACATGGCCACCCGCAGCCTCAAAATGAAAGGCCAAAATGTATCTGTAAATACAGGTAATTACATGGCATCTGAAACTAATTTCCAGCTCATCGAGATACGCCAGAATTTAATGACATCAAAATAATTACATAATCTACGGCATTTCTGAAAGGACATAAAACTTACACAGCGAAAACAGCTTGCGTTTGTTCGTGGAATCCTGTGTGTTTGGAAAGGAAAATGCATAAAATGCATTCAGACTGTTTGATTTGTCAGACAAACCACTGCATTTCTTAACCTTCCGGGCCCCAAAGTGTATCAGCATTAATACACAGACATTTATCACTTGATTGCAGTTCCCATACGAACTTATGGCGAGAAAAGTACGTTTTTTAAACAGTTTTCTATAATATACGCAAATTCCACCAAATGATCGTGAAAAATTCCCTAATTACGGCCCTGAGAGCAAATTCTCGCGAAATCAGAATTCACCCATAAGCAGAAATGAGGCGGAGCTTAGAGGGTTAATTTCTGTTTGCCATGCCCTCAAAGATTTGTTCTCGGAGTTTTATGCGTCATGTCTATTTGGATCGTGCTTCCTCCTGTTGTTCTTTGGCATGATAAATTTCCACTTACGAGGGCTGATAGCATGGCTAAATAGAAAAAAGATTAGCATCAGAGAATGAAGCAGGTTAACAAGCTTAGTTAGATAGCAGTGATAGCTCTACGCCATAACAACACATTCCGATGCGATACCCAGAATGTTGATGGGGAATTTTTGCTCTCGTCTAATTCTCAGCATAAGACATGGGTGTTTAGGCCATCAACAACCTTTTAAACATCTCACCACAAAAACTGCCTCACTTGTTAATCGTTCTGAAGAATATCGTGCTCGCGTAGTGAATCTCTTTGCTTTTGTCGGCGTCAGAGATATTCCAGCCTTTTGTCTGAGGAAACCATTACAATTACATCCAACTCAAAAACTTGTGTTATTGTTTAATCTTTTGTTTGAAGAGGAAGAAAGGATAGTTGTTTTGTCATGTGACATGTTTTTGCCATCGATGTGTTACATTACTAAACTTTCAGCTCCAGCCCAGTTGCACTTGTGATAAGGCTAAAATATATCACGAGAAGTGCAAAAGCCGGTTTGGCATATTAGTTCAGAGTCACTGGAGTGTGTAGAGAACAACTTAAAAGAGGGTGGGGTGTTGTTTTGGGCGTGCATAGGGCAGGGTCTCAATGATGGTGCTGTTGACATCAAATTTAGAGAAAAAGGACTTTTCCCGCAGTGAAAAAGTTTCCCGGGGGAAGGTACACGAGCTGGTATCCTCATAAGTGAAGCCGTTCCTTATTTCCACATTCTCATATTTTCATATTCTCTATGAGATTTTTTTTTTTTCCGTTTGAATTGACACAGCATTTATTGATATCCGAAAGCTTGGCATGCCGTCCGTTTTTCATTGGTTTGGGATTTATTGTGGTGGGTTTTTCTTTTTTTTTTTCTTTTTTTTTGTGAAAGTGTTTGTTTTTTTGTTTTGGGCACTCTTAATATTTCATTTTGGTGGCCACAGAACTGGGCAGAAATTCAACTGTAAGTGTTCAAAACTTTTGCTCTAAACTCTGAAAACAGCTCTAAAAACCAGCATAATATTTTCACTATAAGAAATACGGCTTTGCGCTTTCCTGTGATTTTTGTGAGATGAAGAAGGACAAGGAGAGAGAATACAACATTACCTTTGCACAGCGAGCAGCCAATTTGTACAAAAATGAGGAGCATTCTGCGTGGCATTACCCGGTAAATGTCAATGTTTATGTCCCTTAGTTCCGTAGAGAATAGCGCATTGCGAAACGGCTTCAGTGGCACGGCGTGCACGCCAAGAACCTCAGGCTACATGCATGGAATGAAATCGGTACTACAAGTTAGATTGAGGTAGTCGGTTTGTACTTCAAGAATCGGAAACGGTGATTAGTTGACACGATCCAACAACAGCTGTTGTGAAATGGGCATATTTAACCCTTTTAGAACTGTAATTGAAACCATAATGCGGGTGCGCAAAATTTTTTTTAAAAAAACGACATTTCAACATAATCATGGATCAACAATTTGCTGGGTCACAGATTATTTTGACTCACGTACGATCAACGTGATTTTCCAGGTGTAAATTATAAGATATGAATGTTATGAATAGATGTAGCATTGAATTTTTTGCTAAGAATTATTTCAGACTTATTAAAATAAGATATTATGATGGGGGCCCGGGAGTTGGGGCGAGGGGTGAAACCATTCCATCCCTTCATAATTGTCCCTGTCATGATTACCATTCCAACCTGAACATGCTATTATTTCCATGTATCTGACAAAAAAACAAAAAAACAATTTCTTTAAAAAAAATGTGTATTGGAGGTGAGGGATGGGGGGTGTGGGTCTATTCCACGTTGACCACTGCTGGCATTTGTCATCCAAAGTTTTCCCGACCTTTGATTTTCTTGCCATCCCCTCCTGGTTGGCTGCAAATTGCAATGTCCATTTTTTGGTCTCATTCTAGAAATCATGTTAAAACATCTAATTTGCGGAGACGCCCATTCTCGACAAGCCCCCTTTCAAAGCTAAATTCAAAGAAAAATGATCTCTGAAGACATGCGGCAATATTATTGCTTCTGATTTTTTTTTCTACATATCTGACTTAATCGGTATTTCCAGAATATTAATTTAGACTGAAGCTCACGTAAGAGGAAGATACGCGGGAGTGGGGGGCGGTAACTGGGGATTAGGGTAGTGGGAGGATCGGAGTCGACTAACTCCTCAGCCACACAAGAAACGTCATTCACTCTGGGTGGATGTCCACTCCTGTGTACATGTGTACGTCCGTGTATGTGTGTTGTCATTTGCCTCTGGTCAGAGATCTCCCCTACAGAGCTCCAAAGATCCCTTATAATGCGTTTCTGTCGGGTCATCGGAATGGCTGAGGGTATATTTCGGTGTGAAAAATTACAGGAGCAGCCATTACATTGAATTGTCATGGTTTCTGATTTCGCACCAAGTGCTGGCGTATTATGTCACGCCGCTAGGAGAAAATGCTGCATCGAACAGACCACGCGCCCATATGAGACTGTAGTAATGAGTTTGGAGCAATGGTTTTCTCATTTTTTAAGACGATGTGCCACATTGGCCTGTTGAAATCTTTTTGAGTATTTTCTTGCCTTCGTGTCTATTTGCCAGCGCTGTTGCAAGAACAATTCGGTATAAATTTAGTAAGTGAAACACTGAGAACAAATTTTTATGACAGTACGGTAATTATGTTTAAAGTGCACGACAGGTTTGTAGATCTCAAATGTGACTATTTATTTGACTGAAAGCTAATGTACCTGCCAGTTTTTAATGTAACATCGGGTTGCTCCTGTTGTAAAGTTCATAATGATTAGGAAAGGAAGGCGTTGGAGTTTTAGCTCTGAGAGAAACGTTATCTTACCGAACGCTCCTCTGGTTCTGTGCTGCGATTTGAAAATCATTGCTGCAGAGATGCTATAGATGAGATGACCGCTGGGCTCTGTGGGATAAAAATGAAATTTGAATACACTTTCTGTCCACGTAACTTGTAATGTGGCAACATTGTCCTTTGATGCAGATTTAGGAACTGCATATTCGAACTCACATTCATTCTTTGAAACTCTCCAGCCAGCACATTTCTTGAGCTGTTTTGATAATAAATATGAATTGTATGTCTCATAAGTTCTTATCTTGGATATAAAAACATGGCGCAATCATTTTTGGGCTGGAGAGTTATAACTTGTTCTGTCGGAAAATATTAAATATTGTCTAATCTCTTGGCGGACGTCAAGACAGTAATGAGTGCTGTGAGCAAACGAAGACCCAGTGGCAGCCTAATAATCAGCTGAAAGAATAAATCAGCAGACCACGTGTACTTCGTTTAATTGCGTCATCTTTTAACTTGTCATTGCCCGGCAAGCAATTGTAGGCCAAATGAAGGAGAAGGCTGGATATGAACACTGGTGTCCTGAGTCAAAATGGGGACATTTTAAAAAGTATTGTCCGAACCAGTTTGCCAGTTACCGTGAAATGTCCCTATGAATAAGAAAGTTGGCCAAAATTGTTACCTTTATTATATATATATATATATATATACATTTTTTTTTTAAAATGACAACAGCATGTTTGGGGACCAAGCTCCAAAATATCAGCTCTGATCATTCAGTGAGAGGTTTAAATATTTATTCTTGAGTTTTTTTAGACGCCTGTTTATAAAATGTTCAAAGTGACAGACACGTCATCTGCCATCCACGATTGCTACGGTCACCCTGTTCATATCAAGAATGATTTATTCATTTTTACTACTAGAGAAAGAGAGCCACATTAAAAACGCGTGTGAGTCTGCTCGTAGCTCTCTTTGTTTTCCATTGGTTTCAATTCGCGAGTCATCAAAAAACTCCTTTTTAAAAAAAAAAAATGCAAGTGTTGATAAGATGTAGACAGGATTTCACTGGCGTTCTCTATGACAGCCACGGCGTCATGCCTTTTCAAATCTCTTCACGGATATCACATGCATTTGCGTGTCAGTTTCCCGCATTAAGTTTATTTGACACGATCCTATACATCGTGAAACTTTTTTTTTTTTCACCCGCAAGACTTTTATGACATGAGACGCGCTCAGAGCATCTTGCAGAATTATCTGTCATGGTCTCCTTCTCGCCATGGCGAAAACAGATCATTGAATAAGAAAGGTCTGGAGTGATGAAAGTTTGATAAAACTGTTGACAAGTCCATCTTTGTGATTTATTTTGGGAAAAGGAGAAAGAGAGGGGGAAGATGAAAATATCATAATACATGTACTAACATAATTATTATCTGATGTTATGTATAGTTCAAGTTGTCATGTTTTGCCATGCCCTCTTGTGTCAGTGTATTTTACGTATATAATTGTTGTTTTAAAGTTGTTTTTAAAGCTTTAAAAATCTACACACAAACGAATACTTACTGATCAGCGGAAACGTTCCTTATTTATTGTTCTGTTCGAGAGTGTATTTGAAATTCAAAGCTAAAATCTGGCAGTTTCTACGTTGTTTCTTTTATTGTGTCCATGCCTCTTCCGATCATCTTCGTTCACTATCATTTTATATTCCTTGCTCTTCTTACATTTTTTTTTTGTAATCCTAATAATCTGTCTCTGTCTCTCCCTCCCTCTCTCTCTCAATTTGCTTTCCTGCCCCAATCCCCGGCCTCCATTTCACATCGACCGAGTGCATAGATTCAAGTGTTTTATAATGTAAAATACTGACAGAAGCTGTTATTGTGATGACATCTCTTGTTATTCGCCAACATGTTAATTTATATGCCTGACTGAAATTGTGAGACAATTAGACAAATACCCACCCACCCCCCACCCCCCAGTACACACACTTACTCAAAGATACACCCATAAGAACGACACAACTCTGCCCATCTGCCCGACATCGGATTTTTGAAAAAGTCTGCATTGCCACATGCCAGATCGGCAGATCTTTCAACAAATTCTTGTAAAAAAATTAGCCTACGTTTCAGGTTAGATCGTGGCCTTTGCACCCTCCGCTTACATTAATTTTCTGCACTATAATGACAGAAAATGTGTACATTCAGAAACCCTTAAAACATCACTAGGCTGACGTCTTTGATACGCACTTCAGTTCATGAATGGTGAAGAGAGCCCGTAAGAGCTTACACACGATAACAGGTGCCACAAATTTGTATTTATCATTATGCAGCACAGATCTATCAGCTCTGCAAAAGTCTGGCCACTTCAGTTCAAAATAATATGGCGATCTAGACTAGCGCCATTCGATTTGGATTCTGTGATAAAAATAATAGATCTATCGCACCCTTTAGCATCTTGTCAGTTTCCTCAATTTAAATGTATCTGGTAAAATTTAGACTCTACTTTAGATCTAGACTAAAGCTTTCTAGTTCTAAATCTGGATGTACTTTTAAAAAAATAGAATATTACGAGGGAGAAGTTGCTTTTCAGGCACAAAGCCAGTGCATTTCTATGATTTCAAGGACGCGGCTTTAGGAGCATTGGCGAGTTAGATCTAGTTCTCAACAATCCAGATGGATGTTTTTATAGATTTAAGAGAAAGACATTGACACGTAGCCTATTTTACATGCTTGTAACAACATTTTACACCAGTCACAGAGGTTCCCCACAGTACAGTAGCAAATTAAATCCAGTGTAGTTTAGCATCCAGTCTTATGACGATGGTTTCTTGTTGGTCAGTAGATCTAGGCCTAGACTAGATCTACAGTGTATTTGAGATTTTGATTTGTTTGTGTCTCCAGGACACGGAGCTGAATGAGCTGAGGATGACCATTGAGGCCTTGAAGAGACAGAGCAAGATGACCTTGCAGGACCCAGTGATCAGTCCATCAGTCACCAGAAGGCACACGTCACCTGGTATGAAAGATATACACATCACAGGTAAGGTCTGGGATAGATCTAGCGACCTAACAATCATAATTAGGCCTATTGTCATAAACAATCTCATTTCTCAATATTGGTTTAAAAAAATATTAAGGTTGCTTTAAATAGAATACAGTATGTAGGCCTAAGTTTAAAACAAAACAGATGTTTGTTTTTCTTTATTTCCCTGCCATTAACTCCACTTCTGGACTGCTCTCCACCAGTAGTTAACTGGTGTTAGCAAGCGAGCCTTTAATTTACTTCATTTATCATAATTTTTTGGTAGTAACATTTTTTTTTGCATTGCTGTTCTGTATATATGGCACCAAGGCTTCCCGAGGATATCCACTCATTGGACTGTTTGAAGAGTGTGTGTGGAGCTTTTTGTTTCTGGGGGATGGTTGCTTTGGGCATCTGGCCTCTGTTTGAAGAGGGATCCGGGAGTCTAATAAATATCAGTAATATACAAAATGGTTAGTTTGCCTGTACCATTTGCCAATTTCATTGCCATCCTTGATTATTATTTTTTTCAGCGGGAGATTCTCGAATTGCCCGTCAGATGTCTTCGGACAGTGTGTCCAGCATTAACAGCCTGTCCAGTGCATGCAGTATGACCAGCCAGCAGTCAGCACACACTGACAGTGAAGCCACCAAGAGAATGGCCAAGCAAAACAAGAAAAAGGGATGGGTGAGTGCAAAAGTAGAAATCATGCAGGATCGAATAGACTTCATCAGTTTGACCTAACATTTCCAAGTTTCCTTGACCTTGTCTCAAAGTGAGACAAACATTGCTCTTAGGGATGAAACGATCAAGGCTGGCGTAGGCACCAGACTGGTGGCTCGCCATCTTTAAATTTTGCTTCAACTGATTATTATTATAGGCAATGCCTATTATGTTAGTGTGAAGCAAAATATATGCTCAGCAAGCCACTGGTCTAGCACATACACCAGCCTTGTTTTGTTTCACCCCCTAGTGCTGGTTAGTTGGTATAAGTTGTATGAATTTTACTCCAGGCCTGCTGTTTGCCTCACTTTGGCTGCTCACCCTTCTCCAGACGGTTGACCTACTTTTGACTGGTTTGAGTATTTCCCAAAATCTTGTTTCTGACTCTTGAGGTACCTTTAACATCACGGAAATCTATCTCCTTTTAGTAATGGTGCCCTTTGCAAGAGCAAATTTTCATTTCCACACAGTATAAAGAAAAAAAGAAAAGGCTGCACATGGCGAAGCCCAGCATTTTGCAACCCCACAGACTTTCTGTAATTATTTTGTTGATTTCCACCTAGTGCCAGAGGGCAAAATCAGAAATTTATTCCTTGATTCAAAATGTCTTCTAAAGTAAACAACAACAAAAAACCCCCATCATTTTAGAAACCATCAGAGCATAGCTAAAGCTTTACCCACTTCAGCTTTAGATTGTCTGATAAATCTATTATGATGGTTATTAAAAAAAGGCATGTTATTTGCAGAGCAGACAGATAAACAACTGATATGGCACGGCATTATGCCTTTTTTTTTTTTTAGAACAGAGAGGAAAATGAAAAGTCTTGTACCCTGTGAAATATATAAATTTCTCTTCCATTTTGTATCATCAAATAGGAAATATGTCTCTCATTTAATTTGCTTATCATTTTTCCATTTGTATGAAGTATGCCTACTTATTTATTTATAGAGTCATCAGGGTCTTCATTTTATCTCTCTTTTTTAAATATGAATAGGGAAGAGATTAGAACCGAAGGTCTGAGATCTATTTTTGTGATTTGTTATCAGCTGTTTCTTGATGTATTTGATGTGGATATCTCTCTCTCTACATATCTAAGGTAAGATGTTATAACTTTCTGCTAAAATTTTAGCAGATAATGTCGAATTTTTATGTCTTTCTTTCTGTCACAGCTGAGGAGTTCATTCAGCAAGGCATTTTCACGCAAGAAAGGCAAGACAGGTTCTCTGTCAGACGTAGAGCCTGACTCACACAGTCTCAGATCTAATGCTTCAGCACCAAACTCACCCCTGTTACAGCTTGGACACATGGGAGCCCCATCTATGAAGGGATCGCATTCGTCTGGAGCGTAAGTTTCTCTGCAACCATATACCCATTCACATGTAAGGTTATTGCAGAAAAGTTCATAATATAGCAGCAGTATCTATTTTCAATGAACTTAGTGAAGGGTTTGTTAAGCCTAGAAACTGATTAATGGCATGGCAAAGGTAATGTTTGTAGAAATTTTTCAATAGGCCTATTAGTTTTTTATGTGGTTTCGTGATTACTGAGCCTAAACCATCGTGTATGTTGCCATTACAACTCTTAAGGCATGGATAATGAAAGTAAGAGTGTATGATAAATTGCACAGATCGTTTTTAAGCAAAGGAAGGAGGATGCGGATGCAATAAATGTTAAGCCTGAAACTCAGCTTACATTTAACTCTAGTTTTACTTTGAGACTTCAATGAACACAAGGTGTACCATGGCAAAAAATGATTATGCAAAGGTTACAAAGTAAAGATGGCTAAGCTTGAAGATTCACATTTGTCATGGCTGCGATTGTGATTTTTACATTTTCTGGTATAATTGTTGAATGTTGTTAAGGGCATTAGTAGCCTCATTATATTTATGCCAGATAGAGAAAATACTGAGTTATGTTTTCTGTTCAATAATAATGACTTATAATGTAGAACGCTACTTATCCGTAAAAACAGCCACAATTGTTTAGATTTTGTTTCGACAGTATGGATTTTAGAGATCCCATTTGGCCAGTGGTATAAGTTGTTTTTTTCCCAGAAAATTGCAATCTGTGAATGAAGAAATAAATCATATGGCTTTGACTGTTGAGTTTGAGTTTCAGTTGGGTTTAACGGCGCGTCGGCACGATAATAGGCCACTTTGCGCCTCTTACAGTTTTTTCGTTGTCTCGCTTTGGGCTAGCCTTCAGCCCTCAGGTGGCTTTGACTGTTGAAGCTGAGATCACTGTGTTAAGTTCTGTGTGTGTATTCTGTACAGGCTGTGTGACAATGATGTCAATGCCCTGAAACAAGCATTGCGGGACAAAGACATGAAGTTGACAGACATAAGACTGGAGGCCCTGAGCTCCGCCCACCAGCTTGAGCAGCTCCGAGAAGCCATGACCAAGATGAAGGTCAGTGTTAAAAAGCAATTTTAGTGACAGTCAAGTAGTTTGAGAGTGAGGATTATGTCTTATGTATAAGCTCAGTTACATAGCACACTAGATATATGAATTGCCTTCAAGAGGTGGGTATTGTGATATATGCTGAAATGCCACACATTCTACACTTCAGTAAAATAACTGAAAAAGCATTATGAGTTAGAGTGACCAACTCTGAAAGATGAATGAACTGTAGACAAGCCCTATCAGAGAGTTTTACATGGTAAATCTACATTATATATAAGGCTGTTGTTAAGTATGTACACACCTCAAGCATTTTGCACTAGGGGGCGCAAACGCACACGTGCCTATCCCTAATCCCGTCCTTATCCTCAGCCCTAAATGTTATCGAATCCGTAATCTTGCCCCCCACCTTTTCAACCAAGAAACGGAGAAGACAAAAAGAAAATCTGAAAGCTTAATAAATTAAGGCTGTTGTTAAGAGCATTTTGGGAGGATATCTCTTGCTCTGGATCACAAAAGGCTTTAAAATATGTACCCATAACACAAAAAAACTTCGGGGATATGTACATTCTATATAATAATATATGACACCTTACATTTGAATTTATTTAATGCTCTTTGATACACGAGAATTACCTGTGGTAGCTATTCGTGACAGCAGGAAAACTAGTTATTTTCAGATTCAAAGAAATTCTAAAGATAATGATAAAAAGTTTGAAGGGAAGCAAAGAGATTCAAACACTAGATGCCCCTGGGTAGAAGGTTAGGGCAAGAATAGCTTTGATGTGAATGAAGGGAGTATCTAATTTCATTGTAATTTTCTTTTACAAACCAGTCTTTTGATGTTCCTGTAGGTTCTCTGGTGTACATCAAAAGCTGGTTGAGGAACGATTAAATGGATTACATTTTTTGTTTTAATGATGTATTTTCCAATTTCCTGTGAGTGAATCGCAGGCACCTGATTTGATTTTAGTTGAGAAAATTACAGTATGGGATAAACATAGAATTGATGCAGTGCAAATTTGTTATAACCTGTTAGGCCTAATGCTGGTTACTTTGATTTTGACAATATAATGTGGATGTAAATGTTAGAGGCATTTTTCTGTGTAGCTCTTTGGATAATGAAGGTCATTTTTTCCATCATAAACTGCATCTTGACAGACGTAAAATGCTAATGGGAGTTTACAGCAGAAGAACTCAATGTGGGTGATATTGCTGGGGGTGGGGGCGAGAAAATGAAGTAAAGGGCAAAAATGGCGCAAAAACGATGAAAGGGGGCGATAGGGGGGCAAAGATGAGTGGAGGATGATTTAGGGGCAAATACAGGGGCAGCCATTGGCTTGTTCAACAATAGGCATAGATGGGTTTTATGAATAGAAAGAGCCTTGTTTTTTTTTTTTTAGTGCATTCGGTAAAGAATGCTTTCTGTCTTATTATGAATAATCCTAATCATTAATAAGGCTTTGAAAAACATAACATCATAATTAACGTGTAGTCTGCCTTCTCACGAAATGTATGAGAAGGGGGCCCAGTGTCAGAACAATTAGAGCCCGAAGTTTCAATTGCCTGAAAAAAGTTAAGAGCCACTGGTTTTTCAGTTATCCTGAGCCAGTATGCTACGATTTGAATCAAATATAATTATAGACCCGACCCAGTGCTGAATTTTAAAGATGTTAAAGCTGACGCCATTCTTGAGTTTCTTATTAATGGATAGAATCGTCTTCTTGCAGGGAGGTATTACCATCTGTTAGGTCTGTTGTTGTTTTTTTTGTGGTTTTGGAGAGAAGTTCCATCCATTAGTTTTAATTCTCTAAGGAAGCAATTAATAGAGATTATACAAACTTATGATTCCTTCCTTCGCAGAATGAAATGAGTGCCTTGAAAGCTGATAACGACAGACTACACAAGATGATGTCAACCTCCCAGTCCTCCAGAACCTTGAACTTATCCCATGGAGCCATGTCTCCACACCACACTAGAACAAGCACAGATTCTCTAGATAGGTCTTTTAGTATGACTGAGCATAGTAGTTTAGGTAAGTTCAAAGAGAAATGGAAAGATAAATGTATTATCTCCTTAGAATGACAAGTTTCCATCTCCACTTTTTGGCTGAACTGAGTTACACACCACTTCTTCCATTGTGTTTCAAAGTATCAAGCAGATCCATTGAGTAATTTTCAAGTATTACTAAACAGAAAAAAATTCTTCACTCTAAAAGCTAAGATCACAATGAAACTTCAATCCTCGATATCTCAAAAGTTGACAGAAGGGAGTTAGAACCTTGTCATTCTAAGGGGATGGTATGTGGATTGTCAAGTGGATGATGGGGATAAATTTGAGTGAATGAACAGATAATGTATGCTGTGGAAGAAATAGATCTGAAATTGCTACAAGAAAGATAACCGGTGCCAAAACATGTTTCACTCCTCGTCTTCCTTACACTCAATGGGGGTCAGCCGAACTAACCCGGCCAGCAATACTATGTCAATCCAATGTAGATTTCCTCAGGACAGGTAGGATTACTTGAACCGTTAGGAGCAGGTTCCCTACATCAAACCAATGTCAGCGCAGTGTCACGACCAGCAGATCTATTAGGAACTGGTCATTCCTCTGCGCAAACTTGACGTCAGTCCTATGCATCAGAAATTTCCATACGATTGCAGGCTGGGAATAGATTGGTGGAAGGACGTGTGGATGGTTCAGTAGACTGGAGATGAATAAGTTGATAGATGATGTGCCGAGAAGGAGAGATTAATCTCTAGTAGAAAGGAACAGAAAAGACTTATAAGCTGGGTAAATCTACATAATTCAACAGATATGTGGGCAATGTCTTTGAAACTTTGGAAAGACAGACAAATACTGATGAAAACTAAAGCGAAGAAAATAGAGGAAAGTGCATGGAAGAAGGAATTTGCAAATGCGGTGTCAAAGTTTAGAGGGATAGATACATGGGTGGTCGGATCAAAATAACCCGTGGGTTGGGAGAGTAATCTGCCAGATGCCATAGGAAAACATCACAGGCACGGAGTGAGATTATAAAGAGATAACATAGATTAAGGGAGCCAGATGTTGAGATATCTCACAGGATTGAACAATAATGAACAGGAAAATAATGTGACTCAGACTTTAGCCCTAGCCAGTGTTTTAAGGACATACCTCACAAGAAAAGCTTTAGAAAAAAAACAAACAAACATTGAACATTTATGCTTTGATTTAAACTCGGGAAAACAGGACATTTTGTTTAGTTTTGAGAGGAATTACCATCAGTGAACTCAGGTGAATTCATAGAATTGCAAATGAATGAAAGAAGTTTGCCACAAGGAGTTTATGAATTTATGACAAAAATGTGTGTCCTGTGTTACAAGTCTCCATCTGTGGCCAATTCATGGAGGCATGAAGACATAATGTATAATATCTAGAACTGGTTTTGATATGTTTGTAATGATCATGTACATCAGAAAGCAGTGGAATTTACTTAAATGCTCAGGCAGGAGCTCAGTTTCACAGTTTATCATTTTGGCTGTGAAATTCAGCTACAGCTTACCATATTAAATTTCCTGGGAATATTTCATTTATCAGGCACTATCATGAGCTGTACGCAACCAGTTTGAAACTCTTGGACTGTATGGCCGTGTTTTTTGGACTTTGCCACACTTCATGCTTGAAAACAGATGTAGTGAGGACTGAACATTGTGTTGTAGTAGGCACATGAATGCAGAATGTAACAGTATAGATTGTATTTGTGATTTCCTGAACCCATGAGAGTGTGGAAAAACTGAAATTTATTGCTAAATATTCTCATATTTTTATTTTTCCTGTAAGAGAAGAAGTTCAAATATACAACAAGACTTGATTATTTAAGTAAATTTACAATATTGATAGTCAGTAATTACGTGTATCTTCATTTCAGATATGTTACTAGCAGAAACTGCTGCTAATGAGCGAGATGGGAAGAGGGTGACTATAGCTGTGGTTCTGGGTTCAAATCCTGACCCATCTAGATCTGGAATAGACGTAAGTTCTCCTTCACTACTTCTGTTACACTGTTATTCGTCTTTGTTTGAAATTCTAGGATATGGCTTCTTTAACATCATTTTGATCATGACCCATGTTAGTATGAGTGTATATTTTAACCCCATTTGCCTGAAATGATTGAACAGCTGTAAAATAAACAATAGATATTTTAAAAAACATTATGAGTAGTCAAATGCACCAGATACACTTGACAGTGTAAAAGTCGCTGGGATTTTCCTTTCCATACTCAACATTTTTGTGGACATCACCTTTCTTCCATCTCGTTATATAAAATCAGTCTAAAAAAGTTCTGCTTTGGTGGGAGTGAATACATTGAAATGCATCATTAGAACACTTTCACTTTTATCATTCAGAAACCAGCTGAAGTTTTCATTGGCACTCTGTCTGTCAGTGGCAAGACCAAGTGGGACATCTTAGACAATGTGATCAGAAAAATATTCAAGGTGAGTGGATAGACACTGTTAATTGAAGGTGGGGTTTGTGTTGTTTTGGAAAATGATTGGGAACTGTGAGTTTAGTTCAAGTAGATGAAGAATTATCAAACTTATGTAAAAATTATATTGTTTATTAAGCTTGGAATTTTTAATTTACAGGTTTGTTCAAAATGGAAATGGGGGGGGGGGGAGCTAATTTTATAAACGTTTTGTTCTTTGTTTGTAATAGAGGCCTTTCTCTCTGAAGTTTGGAAAATGCAGTTTCTTTATCGAGGTTTGGGATAATAGTTCAACTTGCTCAAATTTGATTTTCTCACTTCCGCTTCAACAGTTCCACTTCTTGTCTATTCTGTTTGTTGGTGCTAGAAACAATCCTGAAATACTTTAATAATCAAAACTTGGAAACTATAGTTAACACACGTTTCGTGTTTCCATCGTAGGAGTACGTGTTGCGGGTGGACCCTGTGACAAACTTGGGCCTCAGCGCAGAAAGTGTGTTCTCCTATGTAGTAGGGGAGGTAGTCAGAACCAAAGATTCAGAGCTGCCAGAGTTACTTCCCATTGGTTACCTTGTAGGAGACACAATGCAGATTGAAATATGCCTGAAAGGTAAGCTTGTCTCGGTTTGGATTTGATTTATGGCATGTCAAGGTTCCTACAACCTAAATTCTCTTCAAATCAGAAGCATGTTGTATTTATTTCATCTCTTTGATGGCGGCTTCAAAATTTCCAATTTGTCAGGAAGTGAGTCACCATCTGTTACCAAGCAACTGAAATTTGAAAGGAAATCACAAAAGTTGAGGCTATTTAAACAGAAGCCAAAAACCAAAATGGGGATGCATATGAATATGTGCATGTAAATCAGTTTGACCATTCTAAAAACTGACTGTGAAATAAAGCCATACTAAGTTTTTTGCTATATCTCATATTTATTATATTCTTGTCCAGGAACCAAGCAGTCCTGTGTGGATTCATTAGCATTTGAGACAATGATCCCCAAGACAATTATCCAGCGCTACGTGTCCTTGTTATTGGAGCATCGTCGGATCATTCTGTGTGGGCCTAGTGGCACTGGGAAAACTTACCTGGCACAGAAGTTGGCAGAGCATGTTGTTCTCAGGTCAGCAAGCTGGACAAATTGTACATGCTTGGTATTAACGTATTCCTGCAAACTTGTTGAGCTCAGCATTGCTAGGCATCTGCATATTAATGTAGTATATCGTCCCCTTAGAATATCAAGGTTCTATCTCCATTTTTTTGGCTGAAGTGAGTTACACACTACAAATACTTCTAAAAGCCTTCTCAATTGTGTACTGAAGTATCAAGTGGATTCGCTGTGTACTTTGAAAATATTACTAAAATGAAAAAAAGTCGTATCTCTGAAAGCTACTAGCACATGAAACTTTAATCACCAATTTCTCAAACGTTGATGGAAAGGAGTTACAACCTTGTCATTCTAACAGGACGGTATACTGTGAATTGAATAGAAAAAGCTTATGAACAGGTCAGAATCTAGACATAATGAGAACTTATTTAATTATTTCCCTACCACAAATATGAGAATCCCCCATTTTTGGCCACAAATTTCGTATGATTATTGATAGCATACAAATTATTCTTCTTGACGTCCATGTATTTCATGAAATTGTGATGCAACTAATAATGCCACTGTGCAGGACACAATTAAATGCCGTGCAGTCTTTGAGAAATGGTGTGAATGAAATAGTTTTAAACTTCACAGGACAGGTTCTATGAATTCTTAGTGGTGCCAACTCATCGACGAGTACTCTTGTAGTGGCGATCTATAGGTGAAAGGTAGAAAAAAGGTTAAATGCATTTAAAATACATTCATACATACCACAGTAGATTTAAAATGTAGTGTTTATCAGTATGAGATATTCAGTATACTGCTCTTTCACCCTTCAGGTCAGGACGAGAATTGACTGCAGGTTCCGTTGCCACTTTCAATGTTGACCACAAGTCAGCGAAAGAGTTGAGGCAATACTTAGCCAACATAGCTGACCAGTGTGAGAACACCAATGTCCATGCCCTCCCCTCAGCTATCATACTGGACAACTTACATCATGTTACTTCCCTCGCTGATGTTTTCAATGGTTTCCTCAGCGTCAAGTATCAGAAATGGTGAGTTAACAAACTCAGTCAGGACCCTGTGACAAACTTGCTTTAAGTGAAACATTACGATTGCTATAAAGCTGAAGGAGGCCGTCTATAGATCGGCGGCCTCAATCCTTCCGGTGTCACAGACCTCCATGGCGGTTGTTGGCATTTTCTTAAATATGTGTGTCGATACCCGATGAGGTAGGTTGGATCTATGCTAAAGTATTATGTGAGTACAGGCAAGGGCATTATAATTTCTTTTCTGCGTGTTTCGCGGATGATTTTCGGGTAATATAACTTACATTATGTGCCAGGGCTGTGATAGTGAAAGGGTTAAAACAACTGTGAATTAATTTTGTCTCTTTTTTTGCCTTGTGTGAAAATGATACATATTTTTTTCTATGTCATCTTAAATCTTTTTTTTTTTATACACTATATTAATGTATACTGGCTTTGCGTCACTGAAGGCATAAATATAAAAGTAGCATCTTTGATAGCTTTAAAATGAAGATACGTGTATGCCTTTCAATATATTCTTATATTTGTTAGACTGAATTGCTCATTGGCATGTTCTGATCTGTCTCTCCACAGTCCATACATTATTGGAACCATGAGTCAATCATCCTGCTCAACCACAAACCTTCAACTGCACCACAATTTTAGGTAAGAGAATAACATCTGTGTTGTAATCACTTGGAATATAGAATGTGTCACTCGGAGTATAAAACAATGGGGTTAGTTATGAATACAATTTGTCAATTGCTACAAACGCTCCTTTATAATCATGTCCATACTCAAATTTTAAGCCATAAAAAATGTCATATAAATGCATTCTGTTCTCCAGTAGATTTTTGGCAGTTTTAGAGATGCTGCAAGCATATTATTCTCGTAAATGACGTGGTTTTTGTATTGCTCATATTCATATGAATGTATTTGAAGTATTGTTTGATGATTTCCTCAGTTACTTACTCCATATCAGAAATGGTATCCTTTAAGAAAAGCGTAAAACATCACCTTTTCCTCCGAAACTGTCAAATTTTCAAAATTCTATTCTGTACTTAGTTGTTATAATTGATTCTTTTACCTAGTGCCATATGTCTAAGAGCGTCTATGTATGTGAAACTGAAAGTTTGTATGGATGAGAGTGCTTGTTTTAGTATGAGATTTGGAAAGTGTATGCATGAATCATTGATGCAATGTACAGCACATTGAGTAATAATTTTATTAGAAATGCGCTATAGAAATTCTATTTATTATTATTATTATTATATCATAAATTGCTGAATGGTGATATGCACTGCTCCTAGAAGAAATAATAATATTTAAAAAAAATTTATAACTGTTAATTTAAAGAGTGTTGTCTACATTAATTTGTGTACCTTGTGTCATTTTGCAGGTTTGTGCTGTGTGCCAACCACATGGAAGTGAAAGGGTTCCTGGGTCGATTCCTGCGTCGTAAGCTGGTTGAGGCGGAGATCAGAACTGGTCTCAGGAATAATGACCTGAACCGAGTGGTTGACTGGATACCTAAAGTGTGGGCACATCTCAACAAGGCACTAGAATCTCATAGCTCAGCTGATGTTACTATTGGTGAGCTGAAAAATTATTACACATATGGAGAGGACAGACAGAAGAGTTGTATTCTCTTTTCCAACAGGAAAAACTATTCACCGTTTTTTTTGTTAGGGATTGTGTTTTCTTAGCTGTGGGAGAGAATGATGTTACTCATATTCAAGGGAAAGCTGTAAAACCTACTTTGTTAACCCTCTTGGCTCTATAATGCATCACCCGTGTACACAGACATTCATCACTCTGTTGCAGTTCCCTCAAGAACTCAACGCAAGAGGAGCATGTCACTTTGCGTGTTTTCTACAATAAACACAATAAATCTCAGACCAAATTGAGACGCAAGTAAGAAAGGAGAAACCCCCACAATCTCGCGGCACCTCTCCCTGGCAATACTGTAATAGGATCTGCTTATCCAACATCGGCAGGAGAAGCTGCGGGAGAAAGGAGTAAATGTAGCTGCTGACTGTCTGTCAAGAAGAAAAGAGCCAAGTAATAGTATAGTACAATAAATCAACTAAATGATCAGGAAAAACCCTTTAATTGTATGATAAGAAAAAATTCTCACAAAAATCAGAATTTGTCCACCAGCAGAAATAGTGGCGGTGCCTAGAGGGTTAAAGGTGGGAAACTGATGTAGACATCATTGGGCATTGGGAAAGATCAGAAATAGGATAGTTATTTAGTACACATTTATATTTTGTTTAGACATCTGTAAAGGAAATCTGACATTTCTATTTTACTTGTTTGACCAGGTCCAAGGTTATTTATGTCATGTCCTATGGACATTGGAGGGTCACAGGTGTGGTTTACTGACCTGTGGAACTACACTTTGGTAGAGACAGTCAGAGAAGGTCTGCAGGTAAGAATGCTGAAACTTCAGTTCTCAATATGAGGGAAGCTAGTCCCACAAAATAGCCCGCCTATGGTGTAAAATATCAGATGTCACACTCCTTACATAGCAGTCACAATATGTATATTGAGACGGTAAAACACGTGGTTCTAAAGATTTTGAAAGTCATCTGTGGTTGGAACCATCTTTAACTCTCCAAAACCTGACTGCCTAATTTTCCCTACACCATATCCTTGGCCTCCTCGGAGCACGGTAACACTCCGCACTGGTATATTGGTGAGTAGGGATATGGACACAGCAGCATGTCACCAGTTGAAATAGGTTCAATCACTAGATGAATTTTCAGCTGGTCAGGAGAGCAGTGTTCTGTGGAAAACTAGTGGCTGAATTAATTCAAGGAGATTTGAAATTTTATAAAACATTACAAAAGTGATGTGTCCTACATTATTTTATACATTGAAATCATATTAGTGTTTATCACAGATAATATTTAACTTGTTATCACTGAACCATCTGTATGTTCAGGCAGAGAGTTTTTGTCTTGCTCATCCAGCAAAACTATCAACTGCTTTTTTAGTTCCTAAATTGTCTCTCTCGTTACATTTAGCTCAAAAACTGAAATGGTTTGGGTTTAAAGGACATGGGTGAGAGATATCAAACACTGCAAACTTTCTGTTGGCAGCTGTAATTAGATATAATTCTGTTGAGTTCTAAGACCACAACAATCCTTTATCTTCAGGTTTATGGCTGTCGCAGTGCCTGGGAGGACCCGACGGATTGGGTTCTGGAAACTTACCCGTGGCCCAACCGTGGATCTGGCACAAGCCTCATGCATATTCGAGCGGACGACCTTGGCTACGAGCCCCAGGCTCCTAACTCACCTTCTTCCGTAATTGCCAAAACCAAATCTCCGGTCATAGAAACCAAGGATGCTGACCCACTGGTGTGTAGCCCTATCTCATCTCTCAAAACTCAGTATTCACTGTTTCTTTCAGTGTCATTGAATCCAACCCTTTAAACTACTATACTGCACTATACCACTACATTTTCAGCGCAAAGCTTTGCAACATATATGTGGTACTCTAGGAAAACCCGTCACATGGGTCAAATTTCACATTTTGAGATATACAACTATCATGAAAGAGGGACATTTTCTGTGTATTTTGCTTTTTATTTCAAGTCAATATCTCAAATAGTTTTTGAGATATGGCCATTTAAAGTGTCGGATGTAGTGACCGGTTAACTGAGAAAAATGACTTTGTAGGCCTGTATCTCAAAAGCAGCCTGTGCGTCATCCGATGGGTTTTCCTGGAGCGCCAGACATTTAGCCTTCATTCTTTTTTAATCATACATGTATTTCAATTATACTTTGCTAAAGCAAGTTTATTTATTGCTTCTCCTTTCATGTTCATGGGTGGTAGATAGGTGCTTGTGGTAGGATCTTCCTCTCCCCAATTGTTCTGTTAAATTCTGTCTTTCATCTTGCTTTTCCGAGCACAATATGACTGTTATTGTGTTGATATATGCTCCCTCCAGACTGCAACTCAAAACTTTTTCTTATTGTCCTGTTATACTGTTTCTTGACACGGTCATCCATCTTTGTCTTCTTCATCCTATCTTTCTCTCCTCCCATCCTTAGGACCATGATACATAGTTCTTCACTGGGTAACATTCTCTGTACCTGCGGATCTTTGCTATCTTTCGCCCTCTACCTATTGCCTAAATGGTTCCTTCTTCTCTTTCAGGCCAACATGTTGATGAGACTCCAGGAGGCTGCTGGGACCTACAACGCCAACAACAGCCACAGTGGACCCCATAGCAACAACGACAGCGACAGCATTGACAGTCACAACAGCATACAGGACTTCTCCAGCAGTTCAGGGGTGGAGTCGAGACTTTAACTGAAGTCAGCACTGAGACCTCAGTCCATATTACATGATAATGCTAGTCTTTGTAAACTTACTTGTAAATTTGCTAATCTGGAACTATGTTGAAAGTAATGAAGGAGCAGGAGAGGGGAAATCTTGTTAATTTTATTATCGTTGTTACATGAAGTGTGATAATTTCAATGTCTCTTGTGCAAAATTACTTCGGAAATACTTAATAGAAGCTGTACAGTGGGCAATGCTTTGTCAGCTTGTACTTTGGTTTAGATGCTGTCTGCCGTGTTTTCTGGTACACACAAGTGAATCAAAATGATTGAAAGTTTGTCCTTTTCATATTGGAGGGTAATATTCACGTCCTATATTTTTGATGTCAGGAATCAACAAAAAATTTTATATAAGAAATATCATCACTGAAAATGTCTCCTAACTGAAAAATTGTGAAAAACCTGGCAGACAATATAAGGTTACCTATGGCCTACAGGTAAAGTTTGTGAAAAGTGATTAATGCCCCAAAGATAATTTCTCAAGTATATGTATAAAAACTACAAGGACAGTCTGCGGAAACATGCAGAAGCCCTGTATGTTGCAGCAGTTTTATCCCAGGTTTAGCCGTGTACAAAGTGTTCATTTGTAGAGATATGTACATATAATTTATAAGCTTACCCATCCAGACCTGACTGCATTAGTCGAGGCAGCAAAAATTGACCAGATTGGCTCAAAGCCGAGCAAACTAACTCACAACAACTCGAAGCTTAAATTCAGGAAAGCTTGAATAGCTTGTTTTTCTAACCAGAACAAAGGCTCAGTTACATCCATGAATTGTGGATTGTGTTTTGTCTGAAAGTAACCATGTAACTATAGAAACGAGTAAAGGAAGGATTAAGAGGTCAGACTAGGGAGTTTGAGTTTGGAGCAAGATGATGAAGAGAATATAACGGAATGACAGAGTAGATGGAAACCATTGGCTAAACTCTAGAGAAAAACGATCTAACTAGGCCGCATTAAAAGTTTGCTCATTAAGTGTCTACTGCCAGTGTGAGACGGCAGATATTAGAGGGTAAAAAGTTTCTGATGGTTTGGAAACATGACATTACGTTGCAAACTCTGGCTTTTCCTTATATACTTGATAATTACATGGTTATCATTGGACATCAACCACATACAGATGCTGAGCAGTTTCTGGAGAAACAAAACCAATTTGCTCCGGCAAGACTTTGTGTTTATAGGAATACAGACAAATTTTCCTGAACTGAGACCAATCTCTTCAAAATATTGTCATATGTTGCTACTTGATATTACCAGCAACAGTGAAAATTTATGAATAATGGGCAAATTTGGATTTGTCGTGTTCTGCCAAATTTTATTTGGATTTTATTCTGATTATTTTGTTTGTTTTGTTTGTGATGTAGTATTCTCAATTCCAAGCCAGTACATAGACTGTTGGTCCTGACATCGCTTGATCAGGGATCCAAGAAGCAAAGCTGTCCTACTCATACATGTATAACCAACAACGTCAGCTGCCGGTACAACATCAAGGACTGTGGAAGTGTCCCCAAAACATTATTCAAGGATTGAATGAAATGATGTCATCATCTATGACAGCATGCTTTGCATTTAACATTAGAATAATAAATTGTGATGAAGTATGAGAAAAAATGCTGGTTTATAAAAGATTTGCTGTTGCAAACCGGAATAGTTCTGAAGAGTCCATGCCAGTAAATGTGGAATCACTGCTGAAAGAACTCAGCTGTCAGTAAACCACTGCAAACAGAGATACCATGATTTCATTCTATCCTGGAGACCATTCAAGACCCATATTGACATACAGAAGTGCAATCTTTTAATGATATAATTTATGATAATACAATGTATTCTAATAATTATTGTGGCTAAACATAATTATTAGCCAAAGTTGCTGAATGTGTTATGTATTAATTTGGATCACTGGACGTTCAAGTCGAGGATCTAGGTATCATGTGTTCAAAGTATTATAATCCCACTTATAATTTACTTTTTGGTGGTTATTTACCAGTGTTGCATAATAGAAGATTGCATTACTATAATGTTTTCTTGACAACTCGTTATTGTAGGTGAATTGGATGTCTGGTTCTGTATCTTACCTATTCCATGTCAATTGTTTTATTATTGTCAGACTTATGAATCTGTCAGCAAATTTTTCATCAAGTGTCATTCCCTCCACATCACCTTGAGTTCAGTCTCTTCACTGGTACAGGAATGTTTTAATTTTCTTATTTAAATTATTTTTTTACCCTCTTGGACTAACCAGAAGCAGCTACATACCATCAGCATTATATATCAGCGCGTTTGGTCCCGTCATGCTTGGGATGTACAATCCTTCGCGTATACCCAGTGTGTAGAACTTCATTTTACCATGTGAACAATGACACAGGCAACTGGTTGATTCTTCTTTGTGTGGTCATTCTGACTGCCTAATAGGCCAGTGCAAGAAATCAGGCAAGAAGTGACAATCCAGCCAGCAACCCTATGGAGATCCGATGCACAGGATTGATGTCAGGTTTGCACTAGGAATGACATTGCACCTACTGTTCTGGTTATGACATCATGCCAGTGACTGTGTGATATAGGGAATCCACCCCTGCAGTAATCCTGTCCAATCTACAGAAGTTTTATATAAATCTACATTGGATTGATGTAAGGATGCTGGATGGGAAGTCCCTACTTTGGTGCAGCAATGATTGTCCACCAGGGAGATACGTCTGTGGCTGCTTGCTGTCCAGATTAAGACAAGAAAAAAGCAGAGCAAAAAAATGTTTGTGGAATTTCCGTACATCAGATAGGAGAACCATGGAGGAAAGACAACCATAGTGTCAAAAATGTAAAATTGAGAAAATAAATCTTTAAAATTTGAAAGCCAACAGTTTTCTTTGTGCAACTGAAAAAGTGATTTCTAATGCATGTATTTTGTGACTGCAGCTGTTTGCAGACCTTTGATTATGCAGAGATAGGCTGAATGACCAAACTTGTACATTGTGTTTGTACATGGGACTAAAGGAAAAAATCACTTTTCTCCTACAGTATGCATAATTATGTTTTCTGTCATAGATTACTATAATTGTGGTGTTTGGTGATATTAAATGTAATAACTGAGATTTTCTGTTCTGTTTGTGGCAAATTGAATTGGCTTTACAATCTCAAGTTCAGTGTTGATTCTGGTGTGGAGTTTTAATTCTGTGTACTGACTTTTATAACAAAGGTCATGATGCATAATGATGAGAGCAACATTGCTGACAAGTGCAAAAATGTAATAATAATACTTGATGATCCTGATATTGTTTTCTTGAGTGATCACTGCCTTTTGAATCAGGTTTTTTTACTAAAGATCAAAGTGCTTCTGTAGGGACAGTTTCCAAGGCAAGCGGAGTAGAGAAGATGTATCTGAGCGGTGAACTCACCTCGCCATTTTCTCACTTGGCTTCACGTGGAAACTGTTTCCATGGTAGCTCTTTCTTTTTCAGATACGTGAAGAATTCTTCACAGTAAATCACGAGTGTTGTAAACACACTTGAATGCATCTCTCATGTTTTTGTTCAGGAAGTGCTTTACATATGAACTGACTCGTAGGTATAAGAAGTTAAAAAGGCCCTACCTGCATTTTGCACCAGATTCAAGAGACGGGCTTTAGCATAACAACTAGAAAGACAGTGTGTGAGCAGTAACTTTGACAGTTTTGATCTATGTCAGTCACCTGTATACTCTCTCACTTTTTGTGGAGACATTCTCTTGAGATAATAGACTAGGATCTTTCATTAAATATGAAAGCAGTATGGTATTTCTAATTTGTTTTGCTGACAGGGTAGTTTGGTTTTTATGTTTAGAAATTTGTATTTCACTATGTGTGAGCTGCCTAGGTTTGTTTTTGCCTGCTTAAGTTTTCAAATAGCAAACATTTTTGTTGTTGTATTTTATTATTATATTTGTTTGTTGGTTTTCTTTCTTACGTCTAGCCTTACAACAAGAGATTATTTCTAATGTTTTGCTTCTTGCTTTGTGTATTTTTGCACATCTTAATTGCAGGGTGGTTTTCTTTGTGGACATGTCACAGATATGGGCTTGCAGCCATGTGTTTTTCATCACATTTGCATAGATGGTTATCACTTAAGTTTGAGCTTCCCTGCTTGGTGCTGTTTAACCCTATTACTGCCACATACACATTTCCCCAGTGCCAAGGAGCTTTTTAAAGAATTATGGCGGTGTATTAACATGGCTCAACTGTAACTCTTTGGAATAAAGTTTTAGCCAATAATAACTATACATTTTTGGAAAGGAAATTGGATGAGGATTGTGGAAAAAGTATGAACTACCGAAGTTGGCCGATAAAATAGGGTTAAGAGATGGTACAAGACCATAGATTTGTCTTTTACATATTGCTGATTAAAGAATGCTTTACCACTGATCTTGCAGCAAAGTCACTGAGTAAATACAGTGTAAAATCATTTGGTCAGCAAAACAAACATTGCTTGGGTTAAATCTCTTTTGACCTCAAAGGCAGATGATTATTTCATTACAAGTTTATCATTATGGGAAAAGTAGTTTTAATCTGTGTACTTACAGAGGAGCCAATGTGCAGCAATCAGTTGTGGTTTTAGTTAATTTGGAGTTGACTGAGCAGTAGTTGAATTTCATCCTGTTAAGAGCTGTTAGTTGAACTGATTAATTTCTATATTTGTTTGCTGGTCATTTTGCTTGATGAGAGATTTGCTCAGGTCAGAGCTATGCCTGGCTGTTGATATGGTGATGGTCCTATGCCCTTAGTTCCTAGACTCTCTCTTTACTTACCAAGTAAAGAGAGACTTTTCGTTGTCAGTATAAATATATGAATGTGGTCATGCTTGAAATGGATGCTTTCTCTTTTGTTTGCGTTCACTGCGAAATTTTTGGTGTGGATTCATACTGCAAACAGCAAGTGTTCAGTTTGACGACAGGTCATTTCAATACCTTACCATTTGAATTTAAATTTAGCTTTCCACGTTGACCGTTTGAATTTTCTTTTAATCCAAAAGAAAATTCCCAGCAGTAATACATTTTGTTTCATTCTAAGTATTGCTTCAAGAATCATTTACAGAGCATTTTCCTTTTCAGTTATAATTTTTTTGTACTCAGTGTTTCGTTTATTATTGTTTTATTCCAGCAAATTATATCTTCATTTGAGTTAATGTCACAACAAAAATACATGTACTTGTTTGCTTCTGTTATTTTAATTTTATCTGCTGTTTTTTTGTCTTTGGACTTTCTTAAATCCTGTACATACATCCCCCACCTCCTTTTTTTTAAAAATCTTATTTTGTAGTTTAGGTGGCTGAGGGCATAGACCATTTAGAATGAACAGAGCTGTTGAAGAGTACATGTAATGAATTTGTTCTGAGAGATCTGTGAAGGTTTCAAGCACTGGACGTCCAGTGTGTAGGCTGTATTTGGTAGATTTTGCTGTAGCCGAGCCACACATCTTATGATTTATGATACTACAGGAAACAGTGGTCAAGGAGATTGTGAAATATATGAAATTTTCAGTTAATTTTACAGTTTTTATTGCTGCTTTTATGACATTTTGTTCCAGATTTGATGTTTCAGTCTCATATGAATCTGTATTTTTGATCAACCTATTGAAATTAAGTTATAGATCAATAGAATGTGCCCAGATTTTTAGACAGGTCATACAGGGAAATGTAAGGTCAGTCTGAAATTGACCATCATGCTGTCACATTCAATCGTATGGCTTCGAAATTATGTTTATCACTTTGCAATAAATGTATTGGATGTTTGCCGGTCCATCTGGTTATGGATAATCATCACTGATGAGAGTACAGAGCGAGACACAGTGACTTTCATCTAATAGTAACGCATGCAGTTTCAAAGATTTTGTACATTGTTTGATGATTATTTGGTACATCAACAGAAGTAGCTGAAAATAAAAACCAGGTTTTGGAGTTTCAATTTGACAGAGCATCAGTTTCAATGCTCATTCTTGCTGTGTGATGACATTTGTTGTAGCTGTGTAATACCTGTGTATACTGTGCTCTAGTAAAGCTTTACAAATAGCAAACAAACATATGACATGAGTGCATGGTTGAATTTCAGAACTGGATTTTGAATGTCGTTTTGTGAGAGAAATCAGAGATCACTGCAACGGGCTTTGGAAATGACACCTGACATACACTGATTTATGTGCATGTCTAGATTGCTGACAAATTACCACTAAATTGAAAGAAATTGCAAAAGTAAAAAGCAAAGGGGAAAAAAAGATGTGTATGTAATATGTAACACAGAGTGTGTGTGTGTAGGTGAAGACAATACCTATTTATTATCCTTGTATTTTTGTTTTAATTAAAATGTTGATGAACAGTTTGCATGCTATAAAGGATTACCACTGGTGCAATTTCAAATTAAATTCATTTTTGGCTCCCAGCCAGTATCTGTATGTCAATCAAATGTAGAATTGTCATAGGGTCAGTAAGGTTACCGTAGGAGAGAATTTCCAACATCAAAGCATTGGCGGCATTATGTCATATAGTCCAGGGCTCTACATCTGAATGATGTCATTTCAGTGAGCTAACTTGAAAGCAATTCTGCGCTGTCCGATTGAAGTACGGTTGCTGGCTGGCCTGTTATTTTGTTCACATGGTGAATGAGACTTCAGTAATATCCTTGTGCATCGCATTTGAAATGAGCTTTTGTCAGACTTGTGTATTTAATGTGATATGTGGATCATTTTTCTCTCTCCCGTTCTCCGACAAAGCAGCTGATAATTTAAATGTTGACCATAAACTGAAGTCATGTATGTAGGCCTACTTTATTTCAGTGGTCTGCTGTTCAAGCATACATTGTGTGTGTGTAAAATCAGTCATACGTACATATTGATAATGACGTGTATGTATTTTATTCATTGTTTAAATTGTTTCGTTGTCTTTTCATGAGTTTATTTATTTCTTAAATGTAATTTGGTTTGTATATGTGCTAAAAAAGTGGTCTGCATTTTCTGCCGTTTTTTCTCTGTCTTATTTCATTAGCTGGGTTTTAGAAGTCCTGTTGAATGTAGTGAAATATGCTGGTTGGTTTTTACAGAACTGTACATAGACAAGAAATTGACTCATCAATAAATATGGCTGGTTTTAAAACAGATTTCATCGTGTCCGTCATAATTTGTGTCATTGAATGCATTGGCTGAGGTCGTCATCGTTTTCAGCACCGTTCACAGTCATAAAATAAAATGGCATCTTACAGGGGGTGGGGTAGGGGCAGAAAACTCTTTCATGTTAATATGAGAGAGATTACCTGCTTAAAAACATTTGGTTTCACATCCAGTACTGATTTTTTCGCTTTCTTTAAGAGGACATTACATACAAAACTTTTTCATAGATCCGACAAGTCTGCTTAAGACTCTGTAAATTTGTCTGAATTCTGGATGTTTTACATTCCACAACTACACAGAAGAATTTTGCCACGGAAATGAAATAGAAAAGTCAGCAAACACATCTGATGCAGAGTTGAAACAGATAAATTTTGATAAATCAGTTCATCTTATACAGATAAATTTTGATAAATCAGTTCATCTTACCCAGAACATGAAACACATTATCATCTGGCAACATATCTACTTTTCAATTTAACCATATGAACACTGATTTTCATGCCACATTGGTCATTTGAATTATGCAATTGGATAGTGTGAGAAATGTTGGTACCGATATTGTAGAGAAACTCAAAATCTGCTGGGCTACTGATGATATCAAGACTTTTTTTAACCAACGTATGAATTGCTGGGGGTTAAAGTTCATAAACACTGGAAAACAAAATTTATGAAATGAGAAAGGACAAAAGTACTTTTAAATATTTTAATTGAGAGTCAAACATAACTGTCAGTAATAGAATTAAGCTTAATAAAAGAAGGACCACACAGCTTTACTCTAAGCTAGCAGAGACAGAGAAAAGGACAACTGAAATTAAATACATTTTAACTTGTACTCCATATTTACAATATTGCACATGACAGGTAAATTCAATTGTTCAATATGAGAAAACAATGACATTTAAGTATTAGTTAACCCAGAAATGACAGGCCTGAAAGCAGATGTTGTTGAGATTTTCTTTTCCTCCCTACTCTTGAGAGACACCCTAATCTGAATAATTAAAACATGCCACCACCTTGATGAGCTTCTGTGGGATCTTTCTTTATAACTCTGAACTGCTCTGTAGGTTCTCTAAGTGATCTTAGAAATGTACGAGTGGATCAGGTGAAATCAGGCTTAAGGTGAAAGACAAAATTCCTGGGGATTTTCTACAGATTGAGATTTGCTTATAAAACAAAAGATTAGCCATTTATTAAATGTTCTGCGTTAATCGTCTCAGTAATACATGTATTTTGATTTTCTAAAGAGGCATGAAAAATTTCATACTAAACCCAATTTCACCAGATCAACTCACAATTTTGCCCCAAACTCACTGCCATTTTGTCAATTCTGCAAAGGTAACTTAAATCCCCTACTTTCTCCCTGGAACTTAATCAGAATATCAAGTTTATGAATGAAGTAGCCTAGCAGTGACATAAAAAATATCAAGTGTTTTCAGATTCACAATTTGTTCACAGACCAAATAAAAACTAACATACAATGTACATCTGCATGAAAGAAATAACATTTTGCCTTTTAAAATAATAATATATTGCGAATAACAAAAATGCTACAAATAATAGAATTTCCAGGATTATCTGGCAAGCCAAAAACCCATGAAAATGATTATTTTGTGAACAGAATGAGAAGTATACCTTTGCCATTACTGGAACTCTTCAGCAACATAGATCAGATGTTTCTAATAGATGTTGCCTGATAAACTCTTTTTTCTCTAATTGGTAAACTTTTAAAAGTCATTTGTCAATAGGATGTAACACAATAGAATGTGGACCTAATGAAAGTCCTCAGAACACTTGTTTGATCTGTACCTTAAAGAACAGTCCCGTGGTAAAGCTTGGAATTTTGTTGGAAAAACAAAAGATACTATTTGATTGAGTAACAATTTTCAGACTCTGTGAAATGTAAACAACAAACACTGCGAATCCGACTTACTGGCATGAACGGTGAAGGGAAATTATATTAAGATGTTAAAATATTAATTTCAAGGTAAATGAACAAAGGCAAACATGCTAAACAATGAAAAACCAAAACATATTATTATTTCATTGTTTTTTGCATTCATCAAAGTTTGGACAATCCTCCAGATACATGTATTGTATTCCCCAAACCCCCTAATACAGCTCCATCTATAATTACAACTGACTGTGATTTTGGACCAATAAATTTCACTGATATACTTGCATTTATGATTATTTTTGTTCTCCCAAATAGCCTGCATGAACTTCTTCTATATTCTTAATATTTTCAATAGTAATAAAACAGATATGTCTGAGTAGAATTAATACAAAAATTAAAACCTTAAGACAAGAACTGCTTCAATTCATTTAAGGCACTAAGAATCTTTGAAAATGTCTATTTTTTTTAGCTGCTAGACAATTATCAATCCTTTGTGATCATCCTCTTTTTGCCAAAATTCATGCCTGATTGGTTGGCAAACTTGTTTGTGCCCATCTGAAGATTGATGACGCTTTCACCCATTTTCAGCTGCTCCTCGGTAAAAGTTCTATTTATTTCAGACTTCTTGGGCCACATCCGTTGGCCTGTGTAACTAGGTCGTGATTCTGCCTGAAATGGAGAAAATGCATAAAACTCATTATTTTGTCCTGTAAGGAAGGTTTTCTTGAGCAAACATCATGCTAAATGAACACAAAATGCACAGGTCTCACAAATAAATTTAATTACAGCCCCTGGTTTAAAAACCATTTTGACTATTTCACACACAAATGTAATGTAATATAATAATTAAGTTATTTATTATAGCATTCCAATCCACAAACAATCATATGTTCTATGGCGCTGAACTAATATTAAAAATAGGGTTAACATAAGATCAATTCATCACGCTCCCACTCACACACATTAACAAACACTTGATCTACTCTCATCCTCAAACATCTGTGACCAAAAACGAACAACATTAAGTTTCAGTGAAAGCAGTCCTAAACAATTCAGTTTTGAGCGTATTTCAAAATACATGAAGATATCATTTTAAGCCAAAAAAAAAAAAAGACTGATGCCAAAGATCCATATAAAATGATCATTAATAACACTAAACAGAGTGTTTGTTGCTTACTTAGTGAGTCACATCAAAACCCATTTTGATATTGTGTATGAGCAATAGCCAGCGAACATTTTGTTATCCACAAAATTATCCTTTTTTTGTGTGTGTGTGTGTGTTAAAATACGAAAGATGTGCTGCCCAGCAGATCTTCATATTCAGTTCTTTTAATGCTGTCCATTCACTTACCCGAAATTTGACAAAAGTTCAACTGAACACCAGTATTTTTTATCATCATTCAACTGGAGTAAAATGTACATGCATTGTCACTATTCCCTGAAACTGCAGCAAGCAGTTTGGACTGATTTTCAGGAGAAGCAAAAAAAAACAAAAACAACTCATTTTAGCACAACTGATCTAGTTACAATGAATTTTTGAAACTTTGCTATTCGATTATTTTCCAGCTTACGAGTCTATAACCAAGATCATTCGATGCCACTTTGAATGTTGAATATAACACTTGAGTATATACATATATTTGCCCGGGCAAAATTGAAAATTGAAATTAATAGATTAAAATTTATCCATATCATCCCCCCCTCCCCACCAGCAGCAAAAAAAATATTTATTATTCATTATTAAATATATATTGTTATTAATAAATATTCAAATATTATTTGAGTTGTGTGTTGTGAACTGATGTGAGTTGTGAACTGCTGTGAGTGTGAACTGTTGTAAGTTGTGAACTGCGCCTAACAGGCTGCGTTACAATTTGCTCTGAGATAGAGAGAGAGAGTGAGCGAGACAGGGAGAGAGAAAGAAGCAGTGCAGTGTGTTGAGCGCTTCGCAGGCAGCTCCATTCTGCTCTGTGGTTGACATGTTGTTTCTGTAAAGCGCATAGAGCATTTTAAAAGGATATGCGCTATATAAATGCTATACATTATTATTATTATTATATATAAATCAATTTTCGGATGTTTGAGTTACAACAGTCCTAGGGAATGGTGACGGTGTAATAGTCACATGAATAATCTTTGCACAGTGAAAGCACAGCTGTCACTTACCTCTATTCCCAGAGCTCTAATGGCCGCACACACCTGAGGTAAATTGGTCCGCTCATACAAGGAGTCCGTCTGGAACGTGTTGGTCTCTGGAACTCCAAACTCCTGGCACTTGTACACAAATAGTTCTATCCTAAAGGATGTAAGAAGTACATGTACACGTAGTTTTCTGCTTGCATTACTTTCCTGCGGTGTAAAACAAGTGAACTTCATACTTGTGCATGATGGACGAAGGTTTAAATTGGACATTACAATCTAAAAAGATGTCTTTCAATAAAAATCCCTGTATCAGTCTAAATTGTCATCAACAGAAATAACAGCAGCGGACTGTTTGAAAACAGGGAAAAACAAAAATCAGGGAAATCAGAAAGTTTGACAAATCCATGTTAACAATTACAGTGTATGAGCAGGAACCAAGATCTTCATGTGAATAACATCAGATGTTAAGGCAGAGAAAGAACCCAGCCAACAACCCTACGGAAATCCGACCTATAGGTTAAGTTGGCACATATGAATGACGTTGTTCCTACATAGATCCGCTAGTTACAACATCCCACTAATGTCGGTTTGATGCATGGAATCTGCCCCTAAGACAATCCTATAGCCTATGGAAATCTTAAAGAAGAGAAAGAAACGAGGTGAGAAATGACACATGAGATGAAGGAGATCATTGGCAGCATGTAACATTTTGATATTACCCTGACTATAATATTTGATGAGAATAAAAGTAATGTAACAAAAACTTTCCCATAAGTGTTTAAGTAAGTGCAATGACTCAGTCTTGCCGTGGCACAGATATTTTTCTCCATATTAAATGAGGTTTTCGATAAGGGACAACATTAGAGAGACAGATTCATGAGAATCCACACATACTCACACAAAATAATAGCCATTGCACATTCTTTGATCTTGGTGCCATGAGAAAAACTCATACACAAAAAGACAATGAAACATGTTTAATACATTGACATATATAGCATTACATCATTTCATACACTGGAACGTAAAATAAACATCATTACAAAAATTAAGTGAAGCAAAAGGCTTACGTTGGACCACGAGGAGACGATATTGAAGCAACAATATCACTAAAATTTTATCAAAATGTTAAACAACATTCAGCAACAAGATTAGGAAAAATAGCTTACTTAACAAAATCATGACAATTCAATTCAAACTTTGGCAGTTGCTACTCACAGACACGCAACAAATATTGAGTCATAAGCTTGCAGGTAAAAAAAACAACTAAAAGTATTGAACAGAATTCTAGTAATGTCTACGAGCTGTCACATGTACCTGTGGCCTTTATAATTCACAATGGCTGCTTGAGAATAACAGTGTAATTTTTTAAAAAAGAAATTATACACTATGTGTATGAGAAATATGAATGGCTCAGTTGCATTTATAATTATGTAAATAATCTGCAAAGACAGTTTCTGAAAGTATTGCAGTCAACAAACATGATTCTTCCTTTTTTCAAAGTTACAATAAAGCTGTTGTTAGAGGGTCGTAGTGTTTTCCATATAAAGCTCTAGCTGAACAGTTAACACAACTTTGTAGTTTCTCTATTGGGCTTTGTAATAAGACTACGCCCCCTCAACAACATCCTTACAATAAAGTGCTGAATCTCCAATAGTTCTGATTTCACAGGTGCTAAAACTTGAAAAAGATGTTTTTCACTGCATTAACTCGTGATCGTTCACAATCAACGGAAGCCTTACTCGGTACTAGTAAATCAAGACAGTAGTGGATTTACTATGCAATATCAATGAACAATCACTGATTAAAGTTTGAAGTTTCAAATTTTTCCTTCATCTTTTTCTTTTCCTACACAAGAGAAAGGAATGCGCTGCAGGCAGTTCAGCTGGCAAATTCAAATTACCTCTTACAAAAATCATCTTTGTTATTGTCAGAAATGTGAATTTTTTCAACCCAATCAAAGCAAAGAAGGCATTAGGTTAATAAGACCACACAAGTGTTCCCTTTCCACGAGTTCTCTGGTTAAATCCTTCACAACACTTCACTAAAATTAATTACTCAGCACAGGGTACAAATGTTCTGAACAGGTATATGTATGATGATCACATTCTCCTATTGCATTTTGGACACTCTCTCTCTCTCTCTCTCTCTCTCTAATCTCTTGTAATCATTCTCATCTTGCCAAAGTTCATGCCAGTTTGAGATGCTCCTTTGTTGAAGCCCATCTGAAGATTGATGACACTCACGCCAGCTCTCAGTTGCTCGTCACTGAAATCTCGGATGTTCTGTTCTGCTCTTTTGGGCCACACCTTTGTGCCCTGGTAGTCGGGTCTGGCCTCCGCCTGGTGTTGGAACAAATCAAAGTGTGAGATACAAACACTGAAATAACCAATGCTCATAGGTGGAAGTAGGCATACTACTGTTTGTCTCTGTCAAAAGTGAGTGTGTATATGGATGGAGGCAATGGTGAGTACTAGAGTAGAAAAATGAATGGGTGGAGGCAGTGATGAGTGGATAAATAGATCGATGATAGAGTGGGTGAATAAATAGGTGGATGGATGGACACGTGGGAGCATAAATAGATGGATGGATAGGTGGCTGCATAAATGGATGGATGGATGCTGAAATGAGTGCTTCGAGTCCCACAGTGAGTAAGGGGGTGACTGAGTAAATGAGTGAGTAAGTGAGTTTACTATAACTAGGCTAAATGAGAAACTTCATTAATGAGATTGAGTGTCCGTTGGTGAGTACCTGCATGAGAGACAGAGTCATTTGAGATGAAGGAAATGAATAAATAAGTGAGTAAGTGAGTGATCAGTTGTGTAGTGGAGCTCATAGGGTGGACTGATGTCTTTGTTGTTGTTGTTTTTTTAGCTGTTGTTTTTCTTACCCACACTCAGAAAAAAAATGATACTGATACATTTGATTATTCATTCATTTTCTCCTGCATTCTTCGATTTGATACTGAAAATCATTCAGTCAAGTGGGCCTTCATGGATTAATACGATTTAGCACAGGATAGAGACAGCTGGCAGTGGATACTTGTGATGTCTGATGGCACCGAAACGATTCAAGATTCACGAAGAAGAAGACATGGATTATTATAGAAGTTAGCTGTGATACCTGCTCGTATTAAGACCCATCAACCCGAATAAAAGGTGACTGTTTGTTTGCTCATGGAAAATTCTGCATATTACATTTACCTCCATGCCAAAGTTCCGAATGGCAGCACAGACTTGTGGCAAGTTCATCCTTTCATACAAGGCATCTGTTGGGAAACAAATATTCTCTGGCACCCCAAACTCCTGGATCTTTTCACAAAATATTTCTATCCTGATGAAAAAAGAAAATAGAGATATATAAATAAAAGCACATGTAAATACAATGACTATAATAAAAAAATAAATCTGCAAGTACATATAAAATTTAACTTGGAATAATTTCTGTTGTTTTAAAGAGGCTGACATAACACACCGACCAATTTGTGACACTATTAATTTTTGCTCTTGCAACAAGCCAGAGAAGCACTGGGAGGAAATGAAGCAGTTATTTTGTAAATCACACGTCATGCGAGATACCTTTAAAGTGAGTTCATCAAGTAACAGAATATATCTTGGCCAGAGGCCCTATTGATCTAGATGTGGATCAGTCTACTTCTTATGATACACGTGACGGTGATCAAACTATAAAGGAGCGTTTAACAAAAATTCGTGGTTAAGTTAGTGTGACTGCCTTTGCTGTAGTGTGAAGAACAATCTGTGGTCCTGACAAGTCGGTATACCCAATGGTATGCCAGATTTGACCGATTGAATTACAAAGCAGTTTAAATTAAACCCAATATGATCTGCAGGTAAATTAAACTAACAGAAACATCGTAACTACTATACTATCTTTTAATGCAAACCTTGAAAAGGGAATTATTATAAAGTTTTTACAAACAAATTAACAAAAACAGAATGTAAAGTCGAATACCTGGTGTTGTTGCCACGCTGAACGATTTCTTGTTGGCTGTTGCCAGTTTTCTTTGCCAAGGAAAGTCAAAAAGCCACTCACAAACCAAAGGCAGAAAGAAACCAATGCGCAAAGCAAAAAAGGCAAAGAGTTAATGCGATGGAACATTTTAGTAGGTTGCACACACGGGTTTAGTTAGGGTCAAAGGTCTCTTTAGTGCCTCAAAAAATAGATAGAAGGTCATTGAATTACCTGGTATCTATGAAAGACTGTCACAACTGCTGACATTTGGGGATGACCATCTTGTTACGACGAATCTAAACCTTTTTTCAGTCTTGCATTGCCATATTAGTTTGAATTTCTGTGCTGCATGAAAACGATCTGTGATGTAGCAAGAGTTTTTACATCCACTCCACCCCACCCCTCCTCTCTCTCTCTCTCTCTCTCTCTCACTGTCTCTCTCTCTCTCTCTCTGCTCTCAACCTCCGCCTCTCTCCCTCACGCTTTTTCTCCCCCACCCCTTCCTCTCCCTTGCCCACCCCTCTCTCTCGCTTGCTCTTTCTCTTCCGTCTCCTCCTCTCATTTTCTTCTTTGTCTCACTTGATCTTCCCATTTCTTCCTCCCTTTATGTCTCAAACAACTAAGTCTTACTTTGTTCTACCTCTTTATCCTAAATCCCCTAAAGTCTGAGATGTTCTTAATGATTTATTCATGTATTTGACCTGAATATCAAACTCTATGGTGCTCTGCCAGAACTGCAGAAAACCGTAGATTTTATTAAAAGAACAAATCTGCAGATTTAGATTGGTGAACGAAAGAAGAAGAAGATTCATGTATTTTTCTTCCTTCATTCCTTTGTCCGTTCCATTATTTTTCCAGCCCCCTCCTGCCCTTAGAGATATGAAAATGGAGATTGTAGCCTGCAACTACACCACTATTTATAATAATTTATACTTATCCATAAACCCAGACATTTCCCTTCCATTTCATTGAATCCGCATTCAGTAAGAGAATTAGATGATATCTCACGTTTAAACATGAGTCAATCTAAGTCTAACACAGACCCCATTCTCTTCCTAAGCTAAATAAACAAGTTGGACAGAAAACCCATAGTCAGTCGTTGTTAATCATGCAATCACACGATTGAGACTTTTCCTGCCTTCAGTAGTAAAACAAATGTTGAAAAAGCAGAAAAGAAGACGAAATCGAAATATCTCAAGCCCCTATCTTTTGCTGAAAATCCATTTAATGTGTAAATGTAGAAATATTCAATTGGCTTTAATATGAAGCATGATCTACAGGAAAGAAGAATTCACGTGGAACTGAGAAGATAATGATACTTAATGGAAATGATAAGATACTTTGCTCACCAGAAAAACAAGCACATGAATTGTGTACCAACCATTTCTTTTATATTATTGTAGTGTTGGATGAACTACGAGTGGCTAATGTGGTTACTGCGTGGGTTCAATAGTAACTCCCTTAAGGATACACAGGATTAACAAACACAGGGTTCTGCTGGCAATCTTATTTATTCAAAAAGCCTAACAAAGGTATCACTACCAAAAAGGCATAGGAACCCTACCAAGAAAAAGAAGGCCCAACCAGCCATAAGCCAAAGTCTCTCTGCTACTGGCGCAACTGGACTAGGCCATGTTTTGGGCGAGGCGCGCCACGGCAGGCCGCCGCCGGTCTATTGTACTGCAAGGTCCACTTGTGCTTCCTATTGTTGCGGCGTCTTTGATGGAGTCTACTGACCACTCGAACTGGCATCATCTTTATGAGCCAGCGCGGACGTCCGAGAGGGCTATTACGTAGTCCAGTGTTGGACAAGTGAAAGGCTCGGACATTGAGTCCAGCCGAACAACATAACCGGTTAGGGTCCTAACACAATCGAATTTACAGTACGGTTAAAAGGGTGCACACAAAAGTCAATTAGGTATCCCAGTAAACTGCAGAAATTACTCTAACGTCCCCTCCAGCAATAATTGAATAAATTTGACCCAGGTTGGATTTATCGGGGATAACATGCGTCTAACTCGTGGTTTACTTTAAATCCGAGATCCTCTTATTAATTATTTCAATAGGACATGTGCATCAAAGTACAACGAAATTGGTACCATTATAAAGTAGAAACTCGCTGCTAAAAGTCTAACTGACTACTTTTACCAGAAACCCGGTAATAGTTTTAATATAAATTTTCAAAGTGTCAGGACTAACAACATTTGCCAGATTTGTGTGGGATATTTCAGTCCATTAATACGACGTATCTCCGTTGATAACAAACGTTATCATAAATACCTATATTGTACCGATAGGGTATTGTCTACTCTCAAAAATGAATTCGGGTTCCCGTCTTTCTGTCGGTGGATAACACCGAAGGAACGAGTTGTAAGAAACTGAAAGCCATGATATAAGAGCTGGAAGCCCGGTGGTCAAAATTTCCAATTGACCAATCAAAATGCGCGCTTTCCACCGTGATGTGAATAAAGGGTCCCGCGCTAGTATCACAAGGGAAATAATCCAATTAATGGTACTCGGCCAAGTGTCCATAAACTACTATGAGTGGCCGTCCCTTACTCACGCACTAGCGTTACCATGAAAGCACATATTAAAAATAGAAAATCGTTCATCCTCTCACAGTAGGTAACTACTAAATGGAAAAGATAAGCCAGTTAGGTTTTTTTTGTTTTGTTTTAGGAATGTTCAAAGAAATGTTCTTCCTAATAATTCTGATCAGAGTTTTCATTCACTTTTTTATCTGGCTATCTGGATACTTCTGTTATTTTGTCGATCACATTGGTTAATAATGGAACTTTTTGCCGTTGATGTTGTTGCTATATGGAGTTTAGGTTACAGTATAGGATAAAAGCATGATTTCTTTGTTTAGGGGGGGGGGGGTGGGATTAGGCCACATAAATGATCAGCATCTCTTTTAAATATGGTCTTTGTCTTCAACTAATAAACTAAAATTTGTTGAGAAATTATTTATTCCCTACAACTGAACATTTACTTATCTTATAGATAAGCCATGAAAATGGCGAGATAAAATCTGGTTGTTAAGACGAGTCATTACTTGTTGAAAGAAAATAAGCGGGGTGAGTGGGTAGGGTAAAGATGCAGTCTACATGGAAAATCTACAGAAGAGGGCCTGACACACCCACACAACAATAAAGGCAAAACAGGCAAATCATGTAGTTCTAAGTTGCATTGGCCAGGGAAATTCACACAAGCTCAACCAACCTGGACCTCTCTCGAGCTGATTCAAATGCATCATTGTTGCTCTTCTTAAACGTCAGAGATTTTGTATTGATGGCCATATCGTCTGGCACAATACAATTGACAAGTCTGAAAATGGAAATATCAATCTATTACTCGTGATAAATAATTGCTTTGAATTTTATTCCAAATTGCTGTTTAATGATGGTCATGAATACAATGGGCAATAATTAAAAGGTGTTCCTCATGCACCCCCCCCCCCCCCAAAGACAAGGAAAATGAAAGCAGTTTTATTTCGTAGACCAGCTTAAGACGATCAGTAGATTTGTTTCGGGGAATTCCCAAACAGGTATCATGCGGTAAGAAACTCTTCAAGTGAAGCGAGGCATTTATAATTATTCTGCTTTTAAATTTGAACAGTTCAGCAGAGGAACAGGAACGAGTTCCGTGTGTCCCAACCACTTTGAACTCTTACAGGTCTTTACAGATTGATTCAATATAAGTTACTCTTCGTTGTCTGGTGAAAGGGTAAGAGGTAGGGTTAGGGATAAGATTAGGTTTAGTATTAGGAATAAGCACAGGGTTAGGGATAGGTTTAGGGTTAGGCTACTGATTTACACCACGGTTGAAACTTATGGAAATCTTGTCTACATGTAAAAACAGTCAAGTATCATTATCAGTGACTTTTCAGTTCTACACAAGTGGATAAGGACGTAACACCCCTGTTACTTACTTAGTTAACAACATGCCGTCTTTCAGCGTCTTGTAGAAAAACTCGGCTGTCTTATGTTTGTTCTCCAGGAAATCTTCAAAAGGAATGGCTTCTCCTGTCATTTCCCTAATCCAGGCCAGGCATTTTATGGCTTCCTCGGGGTCGAACGAGTTTTCTACCTGTGGACAAGACAATATCAACTGTAATGAGTGTAATCTCTCACTCAACTTAAACAACAATAGTGTGCTACACGCCCCGAGGGGAAACAGTGAGTGGCACGTAGGGCCTACAAGCGTGACCCACGAGGCTGAATAGCCAACTTAAGTCTTACACACAGAGATTCTTTACCGGGGGCGAGTGGTTGGTTGGTGGGCGCTTCTGTTGGGTTTTCTCCTGTCCTAGCGTTCTGTTATATTCTGTCTATTGTCTTGCAATTTCCTAGCACAATGTGACCTTTCTCGTGTCCATGTGCTTTCTCCAAACTTAAACTTGATCGGGGATTTCAACGGGAATGTAGGAGGGATGTCTAATCATGCACTGCGTGTATTGTACAAGTATAAGTGGAATTTTAATTTTCTTATTTCTCTCTCTCTCTCTCTCTCTCTCTCTCTCTCTCTCTCTCTCTCTCTCTCTCGCTCTCTCTCTCTCTCCCTCTCTCTCATTCTCTCTCTCTCTCCCTCTGTCTCATTCTCTCTCTCTCTCTCTCACTCACTCTCTCTCTCCCTCTCCCCCTTTCTCCCCCTCTCCCTCTCTCTCTCCCTCTCACTCTCTCTCCCCCTCTCCCTCTCTCTCTCCTCTCACTCTCCCTCTCTCTCTCTCCCTCTCTCTCTCCCTCTCTCTCTCACTCTCTCTCTCCCCCTCTCTCTCCCCTCTCTTTATCTCTCCTCTCACACTCCCTCTCTCTCTCTCCCTCTCTCTCTCCCTCTCTCTCTCACTCTCTCTCTCCCCCTCTCTCTCCCCTCTCTTTAGCTCTCCCCTCTCTCTCCTCCCTCTCACTCTCTCTCTCCATCTCTCTCTCTCTCCCCCCTCTCTCTCTCCCTCCCCTTCTCTCTCTCTCTATCCCGTAGTCTTGTGGACCGTTTGGAACGCCACAGGTGACCTGGCAATCAGCATCCTCCAATCCTCTCAGTTTTCTGACCGCCTGATTGTATCGCTCAACCTCAAGCCCGTCCATTCTGTGATTACTGTACCATTTATTATGACGTTCAAACGAATATTCCATTGACCCTTGACTCTGGTTGCTTGGACTGAAATGTTGTTAAGGAGGAAATGTCTTGAGACAAAATGTTGGAATTGGGGGGGGGGGGGGGTAGGGGGGAGAGAGAGAGAAGCGATATGAATCGCCACTAAGGAATGCCGGGCACATTCAATGAATTTTAACTTCTGGCTGCCGTAGGTAAACTATCGTAGGCTACAGCAGCTGACCAAGACATGATTATGGTGTTGACACCGTCTGTGCTAGTTTGTGGCCACGATAACAGGGCAAAGGTTCCTCAAGTGAAAGTGGTGGGTTTTATTTTTTACTTTCATCATCACAGACAACATTATTTTGGTGTGTTTCACGTGGGGAACAAACAATTCCTTTTTGGTCCAAACGTTCTTGGTATTTAGGCATCTCACAGTTTCACCCTACCCTTCGTTCCCCCTCCCTCCCTCCCCCACCCCCTTAGCTGATCGCCTCAACGCCCCACCCGTCCTCAATACACCACATTTTCCCAATGTAAAATGGTATTTCCTGTCGAAGAGATCACAATACTATCGATTTTAATCATGGTTGTGGAAGGGAAGTAACTACCAGTCCTAATCAACTCATGCATATATTTCAAGAGTTGTTACAAGAGCTCCTCTTCGCAGATGATGCTGCAATCGTGGCCCACGATGAAACCACGCTCCAGGCTCTCATCAATAGCCTTGCCAAAGCCTGTGACAAATTCATGCTAAGGATCAGTGTCTCAAAAACTGTAGTTTTGACACAAGGCTTGAGAAACCCCAACCCAATCATGCTGAATGGCTCTCCTCTGGAGCAAGTGGGAAAATTCTGCTACCTAGGCTCAACCATCAGTGGTAGCACAGACATAACAACTGAAATAAATGCCAGAATAGGAAAGGCGGCCACAGCTTTTGGCAAACTCTCAAAAAGGGTGTGGAACAATAGCAAGCTGACCATCAAAACAAAGGTACTCGTGTACCAAACTTGCGTCCTGAGCACCCTGCTGTATGGCTCAGAGACATGGACCACCTACTCCAAACATGAAAGATCCCTCAAATCCTTCCACCTGCGCTGCCTACGCAAAATTCTCAAGATCAAGTGGCAAGACAGGATCTCAAATATCGAAGTTCTGAGCCGAGCCAACATTCCATCAACTCAGGCTCTCCTAGGCAAAAAAAGACTGCGGTGGCTTGGACATCTCCACCGTATGGAAAATGATCGCATCCCCAGACAAATTCTCTACGGGGAACTTGCTACTGGCAACCGACCCAGAGGTAGGCCACATCTGCGATTCAAAGACACTTGCAAGGTCACGATGAAAGCATTCAACATCGACCCCAATGAATGGGAGAACCTTGCAAATGATCGAAGCAGATGGAGACAAAAATTGCGCAGTGGCACGCTCGCAATAGACTTCAAGGCAAAAGAAACATACCTGACAAAACGACAGAGGCGGAATGAAAACACTCGCCAAAGTGAACCCAAAAGACTGACCTGCAATCACTGCCATCGCACTCTCGGGTCAAACATTGGTAGAATAAGCCACGAGAGAAGCTGTCAGTCAAAGTGAAAGTGAATATTCTAGCTGCTAAGACCGTCTGTAAAGACGCTAAAGGCCATATATGTCTACGGTGATATTCCTCTGCCGAGCGTCTTACTTTACAGAAACACCAAATCTGCGTTTGTCACTTTGAGACGGATACCGTAATAATTATTGTGTAGACGGTATCTACCCTTGTCAGTGAAACTGTCGAACTTGAAATTATTTGCCCGATGTCCGTAAAAAATATTATGAGTGTAAAGAATGAACCTTGTTAGTAATTCATCTTCTGTTTTCTATTCCTCATGTCCACATCAAGAAGTCTCCAGTATCCACTTCTATTCCTATGATTTTTTAATTCTTCTGAGAGAATGGCCTCGCTCCTTCTGCCCACAGACAACTAACAGACAACTAACAGATAATACATTTCAAATTCCCAACTCAACATAGTTTTACATCACTGTAATTCTACAAAACACGCGGCTAATCAACTGGTGGGATATAAGACCGTCTCAAATGAGCCATGCCTGACGCACGTACGGTGAGTAAGCCAACAAGACTTCACTTGTACTGCTATCCTGGTGTGTAAATCTAGCACAGGACAACATAACCCTCACATAAAACACCGTACCTACACCCGCAAAGATGTTCTTCTTATGCCTCAGTAATATCACTCTCTCTCTCTCTTTTTCTCTCTTCTCTCCCCTCTCTCTCTCTCTCTCTTACTCTCTCTCTCTCCATCTCTTTCTTTCTCCCTCTCTCTCCTCCTCCTCCTCTCTCTCTCTCTCTCCTCTCTCTGTCTCTCTCTCTCTGTTTTTCTCTGTCCTCCCTCTCTCTCCCTCCACCCCGCCCCCCCCCCCCACACACACACACACAGAGTCGACAGTGATCTTGAAAATGACGATAAAATCGACCATCACTGAAGCAGTGTGAGATTCTATCAATTATACATTCGTGTCGACACGCAAATGGTTTGATTTTTGAGTGTGGAGAAGGCACGTCGTTACTACAGCGGTCACGTGTGCTAGGAAAAAGTAAGACGATAGACAGAGTAACATAAAAGAATGATAGGCCAGAAGAAACCGCTACCAGAAGAGCACATACCATCCACCCGCGAAAGAAAGACGGACAGAGAAACACTGATTACCATTAATCATTAACATTATTCTCGCCTCTTCCTTCACACTTCTGTAGAGAATCCACCCCTATGGTGATCCTACCAACTCCTGGGGAAGTGCAATACAAATCTACGTCGGACTGACGTAGGGATGGGGAACACGTTGGTTTGAGGTAAGGTGCTCGGCTCTCATGCCGAAGGCACCAGGTTCAATCCCTGGTCGGTGCAGACATGTTGGAATTTTTTTTTGGGGGGGGGGGGGGGGATTCCTGTCCCTGATCCTATGGTAGGTAGGATCGAGCACCTAGTCTTCTCTGATAAAAACGAAAAATTCGGAGGGCCCGTATGCACGCTGCCGCATGTTAAAGATATCTTGGTAACTGAAAGTCGAGAAGAGCTGTCTGTACAAGGCCGGCTGTCCGAGTAAAATTTAAAAAATCAACAACTCATCCCTACCACAAGAAAAATAAAAACAAGACAAATGAGGTGTTAATGCCAAGGTCAGCGAATCTCCTCAAACAACAACAACAACAACAACAACAACAACAACAACAACAACAACAACAACAACAACACACTCGTAGATATTGAGAGATATTTTCTTTTTCTTTTTTTTTTATGGCAGCGCAAGGGGCGGGGGCTGGACCTTGGCAGTTTGGGGGGGGGGGGGGATAAATGAACCCAAACATTGTTCGATCATATAACGTTGGAAGCTGTTCGGGGCTCTTGGCCTACTTACAAAGCCAAATAGAGAAAATAATGAGTTGTGTTCACTTTTCAACAATGGTTTGTAATATAAAAATACTACGCCCCTCTAACAACAGCCAGTTTAACGTTATTTACCCAGCTAGCAAGGCTTAGGGACACCCGACACGTAAGACTGACGTCATGTTTGCTCACAGGAATGACGGGGTTCCTATGTAGATCCACTGGTCCTACGTCTCACTGCATTCTGTTCGATGTAGGGAATTTGCTTACTAACGTACAATACAAATCTACGTCGGATTGACGTAAGGATGCTGTTTGCGTGTATTGTTGAGGAGATTGGTCGCCCACTGCACATTGGCTGTTAATACTAATAGCTTGTACAGATGTCAGTGCTGAGTTGTTCCAGTGAGCATAATATGTATAAAGAGCATTCACTATTGGTCGATTTACACTGCGAGACACGGGAGGCTCCGCGAAACCATTGTTAGCATGGAGAGGGAAGTAGGTCGCTGCGGTAAACAATACCCGTTTATACACTTCCACGGGGAGTTAGAACTTACAAAAGGCTCTAAATAGTTTCAATCAACCCAAAAATTTGAACAAACCACAGTCAACAGATACGCACACTATCTTTGGTGAGGACGATCCTTTCAATTCTTGTTATCGTCGCGACCTAGTTTCGTGATTTGGCAGAAGTGCAAAAAGGTAGGCAAAGAATAACATATTTAGAGAATTTGAACAGATGGGTGACAGGGAAAACCAAGGACTATATTTGCTTTTTGAGAGCGTCCGAGCAGACGAATCAGTGGCGACTCATGATCGACGATATCTGTTCCAGATCCGGCACTTGAAGAAGAAGAACAAGACTTCTCCCTATAAATACATACACTCTGGTTGTTCCTCCAGAGTTTGTTCTATGTTAGGCCATTAATCATTTTATCATTTCACTATTTCACACCCACCTTTTCAGGGCTCTTCACATTCATGATCAAATATCTGACGTTCTTGTGTGAAGGTCAAGGTTGGAAGTGCAGGGAAGTTTGCTTTCACCAACATTCCCATCTCCACATTCATGTGGCAGGTCATGACCTAATCCCTCCCAGACATGGCCTGTCATGTTGGCGTGACTGTCGCAGCTGCAGTCATTTTATTTTTAGATTTGTTTCATATCGGCCAAATTGCTTGTGTTGTGATGTGTTAAATTTGGGAACATTTTTTTTTGTGTGTGTGAGTGTGAGTGGGGGGGGGGGGGCAAGTTGCGCACCCGTTGAAGACAAGGGAAGCAACATTAAATCTGTAGTTATAGAATCAACTCTGAAAATTCATTAAAAACAAAAACAAAACAAAAAACACTTTATTTTGGCTCCCACCACAGACTATCTATTAGTCTGTGGCTCCCATTAGATAACATGTCGTGCATTGTGTTAGCCTCTGAAATGTTTTGGCCGCATTTCATCTTGACAGTTGCTTTCAGATAAATGTAAGTAAGAAACAGCTAACAAGTGAAGAAAGCAGTTTTTTTTTTTTTTGGACCTGAATGCTTCAGAGTTCCCGCTGTAGAGAAGAAGCTTTTGTTATAAGTCCGTACCCCCCCCCCCCCCACAAGTGTTTTGCGCTCGGGGCGCATACGTATACGTAGCTATCCTTAACCCCGTCCTTATCCTCAACCCTAAATCTTATCGAATCCCTAACCCTCTCCCCTACCCTTTCAACAGCAACAGCAAAAACAAAAACATTGGGAAAACAAGAAAATCTAAAAGAATAATTAATTAAGGCTGTTGTTAGGAGTATTTCGGGAGGAGCTCACTAGCTCTGCAGACACAGAAAGGCGTTAAAATACGTACCCCTAGCGCGAAAAAACTTGGGGAACGTACACACTTCGGAGAAGAATGTTATGTATTTCAGATAAATTACAACGAGCCATTTGCCTATAATATAATTTATCACAGATGTTTTTTCGTTCCTGTTACAAAATTTCCATAGGGCATTCCAGCGAATGTCAAGGTCAAATTAACCGCTATAACTCGTCCAGGTGTCTTAGAAATGGTTCAAAGGAAAGGTCTCCTTTGATGCTAGGCCAGTACTCACTTAGTTGTAGGTGTTCGTCAATTACGGAACGAGTAGCGCTTTTATCATCGGCACAGATTCTTTTGAAAAGGGATGAGCGACAGATATCCAGTATGCATATGGCTTCTATCCTGGGACAGATATCCAGTATGCATATGGCTTCTATCCTACCGGCGCATGCTGAGTTTAGCGAACATCTACAAAAAAAAATACCGACGTTTGTATTATTGTTCATCCTAGTATTACAATATGGGGCAGGGGTGGCCAAACCGCGGCTTTGCGAGCCACATGTGGCTCTTTAACCTTCAATGGCTCGTGGAAATATGTTGGCTGAATTGTTTTTTTTTTTAAACATTTGGTATATTTGTGTATTTTGTGATTACTGAAATTAATACAAATTAACAGTTTTAAAATCTTCACACATGAGTAAATATTGTTGCATGTATTTCTCAACATTTATATGACATTTCTGTTGCAAAATGTGTATGTAACAGTAAAAACGTGTGTGTAAATTTTGTGGTATCTTGTGGCTCCCGAACATCTGAAGTTTATCGCATGTGCCTCTTACATTCAGCAAGTTTGGCCACCCCTGGTATAGAAGTTCTTATTTTTGCTCTGTTTCAGATTCTTGTTCTGGTGTTTTAAGCAACGTTCCCCACACCTTTTCATCTTTATTTCCTGTTTTTCTCTTACATATAATTCTGCTTGTTTCGTCTTGTAATCTATTACCTAAGCTTCCAACACCTATTCACCTTTATTTTCTTATTGTATTACATGTGCTCAACATCATGTTTTTTACCCACCCATTTCACATTTCTATTTTGGCCGTGTTGTCTGTCATTTAACATTTTCTAATACCGCCTTTGCCTCTTAAATTCCGTCTTTCTCATCCCTTTCTATTTTAGCTTAGGTTCTCGCGTTCATCATTTTCACTTTTTTTTTTAGCGTTTTTGCTCTCTCTCTCTCTCTCTCTCTCTCTCTCTCTCTCTCCATACGCTCCAGACGCCTTTATTGCTCAAATGTAAATGCCAGATTTGGCCAGAAATGTTGGATTTTTGACATGCCAAACATTGCCAGATGGGAGAAATTGCGATATCACAGAGAAAATAAACAATTCATATAATTTATTGCATTCTTTAGTTTGTCTCCGCTGGCTGGAAGCGTGAGTGGCTAATCTTGGTTGTGCTTTGAAGTAAAATGATGCAGGAGTGCAAAACTCAATACAAATAAATGATAATAACAGGCCATATTGTGACAGTAGTCAGATTCCATAGAACTTTGCACTTAAAGATGTATTATCGCAATATTCAGTTTAACATAGTGTTTCTCCCCCCACTGAACACACTCACCACACCCCACTCTTCAACTACTCCCCTCCCGTTTTCCCCCTATCTCTGTTGGGAAGATCTCAAAAGTATGTCTGCTGTAACATTCTCTTCATCGTGGGTGTTCCTGACATTATCGGTCAGTTGATGCCAGTGAAGGCTGTGGCTAGAACTACGATATAAACTTCTTACTATAATCTATATTTTGCCCAGATCCTAATACATGGCTGCATTTCTCACCATAATTTTGTTCTCCAACAAATCTCTGTTCTCTGGATTGTTTTTCTGTCTAGTCTGTGGTGATACAACAGCAGAAAATCGAACTTGTTCATGCAAGAAAGAATGTTCATTCTGATCGCTGAGGATTTACATGTGCACGTGCATGAAAAGTCCTCCCCCCCCTCTCCCATATCCCCTTCCCCCTCCCCCGTCCCCAAAAGACACTCCCCCAAGTTCAGCTCAATTTTCAATGCCTTAGAGTTTAGGAAGTCTGATTATGGGGGTGAGTACTCCAGGGAGGAGAGGAGGGATCCTGAGGTGACGGGCACTCTAGGCACAGACTGGAAAACTGTATTTATCTGGTAGTTTATTACATAGACATAAACCCCAACATGACTCATTCTAACTCTGGAAATTGCTGGAAGTTTTACATTCTTTGGGACTGGCTTAAAAAAAAAAAGCAAAAAAACTTCCTGGTCTAGCCGATCTTTGATCTGAGTACAAGATAAGTGTTGCTATTTTTAGGATGTCAAGTTAACTCAATTTGTACGGTAGCCAGAAATAGTGTACAGAAACTTGTCGCCCACCCCAAAAAGCAATCTCTTTCGTGTGCAGAGACAGGGCAAAACCTTACAGATTGGCCCCACCCACTCCCCCCTCCCTCACCTCCGGCCCCAAGGCAATATCTTGGGTGTGCAGAGACAGCAAAAACCTTACAAACGGGCTCTGAAGAGGTTTCTCAGGACCGTTGAAGTGAGTATGTCGGTAGATCTGCGCTATCCAGACAGTCGAAGGAGTGACAAACCTGTGTATTTCCACAAGAAGTCGGCACAGACCCAGGGAAGGTAGGGAAGGCTCACCTCAGGAGATAATGGTAAGCAGAGAGGGTCTGGCTTCGTAAGTGAATCCGCAGTGTGAGAGAAAGGACAGTGTAGATGAACTTGTGAGAGAGAGACAGAGAGAGAGAGAGTTGAGGGCGTGAGAGAGGCAGAGAGAAAGAAAGATGGAGAGAGAGAGGGTTGTAAAGATAGACGAAGAGAGAGAGAGAGAGGGTGTAAAGATAGACGAAGAGAGAGAGGAAGAGCGAGATAATTATATGGAGGGAGGGGAAGAGAGGGGTGAAGAGGTAGAGAAAGAGGGTATAACGAGAGAGAGAGAGAAAGAGAGAGAGAGAGAGAGAGAGAGCAGGAGGGGGAAGAAAGAGAGAGGGAGAGAGAAAGGGGGCATAGAGTGAGAGGAAAAGAAATGAAATACAAGATATCAAGACGTTGCGGATGAAGGCGCAACTTGTAAATCTGCCTTGAAACAATACTGTGATGGGAAAGATTTTCCACACACAAAAAAACGACATTTTTCATGCAGGCCTAACACCTGGGCGGGGCTTCCATTTCAGTGTGTTTTTCCCCACACACTCTTTAAATTTGGGAACAAAATATTGGGTGGAACTGCAGGTGAAGAAGATAAAGATTTGACATGTTAATGCAATCTCAATAGCTTGTACTGCATTCATGCGGTAGCCTCCAACTTCAAGGTTTGACACCAACTATTTTATGTATACATAGACTCCACGCGTCCAATGCCTCATTGTATCTAATCAGACAGACATCATGCAGATTTAATGGTTGGCCGAGAGAGAGTTGCAGTAGGTCACGGTGTCCTGAAGGAAGAAAAGTACGGGACGAGAACCTGTTGGAGGTTGGAAAACGCGGCTCTTCTTGACAAATTATTTTTTTTAAAATACACAGAGAAATCCTGGGAGGTCGCTACAGGGCTCGGAACAAAGTTAAAAATAGACATGAGGTGGGGGGTGAGGGTCGGGGGGGGGGGGGGGGAGGGGTATATTTTACAAAGCAGAAACGTTTCTTTATTGTTTCTTACACCGGGGTTTGTGACACACGATCTTTTCTTTGTTTTTTCCAACATAATTATGTCAGCCATCTTAAATTTTGGGCGCAATTTTGAAACTTTTTCGTGGCCAACACCTTTTTTTCTTAAGATATCCCTTATGGACAACATTTATGCCAAGCTTCATGCTTTTATCATTTTTTGAATGATTGGTCCAATAATAGAAACTTATCAAGCCCACTAATGATTTAGCTTTTGCCAAGGTGTCGCAGAAAATGCGATATAACTGAAGCTAGAGGGCTGTAGGTTCAGTGGCTGAACTGACAGCACCAGGTGCAAGTTATTTAATTCTTGAAAACCTTGTGTGGTCATGATGACACTCCATTCTTCTGTGTCATCGGCCTTGCAGTGGCATAACGTGGGTCGCCAGTGCCCGGGGTAAGGCAAGTACTGCACCCCCCCCTCCTTATTCGGGGGCTGTTAGCGCACCACAACGTTTATTCGCCCCATCATGTTGGGGAAACTACATGTTTGTAGAATGTTCGAACATTGCATCCTTGTATTAATCTTACAACGTTTCACTGGTTCATGAACTAAGTTAAATATAATCTCTAATCAAACCTGCCATTTTCCTGATTCCTCTGTTTAACCAGCATTATAAAAGAACTCGGTCAATTGTTAATGATGAGCGACTAAAGAGAATTAATCAGTACTATTTTACAAGTCCTAGCCCTTCCTAGATCGAACGTGGGCCAGAGGAACAGAAAAACGTCTTCGGCAATGTAATGAGGCCTGGGAAACATACAACTTTATTCCCAGGTGCAAATCAAGACCATCAAAATGGATTCTTAAAGGAAGAAAGTCTTGAAGAAAATTTACAGGACAGCTGGGTTTTTTAAAACTATACTATCAGTGCCAAATGCAGAGAGGGACTTTTTCACGAATCATCTTGCCATATTGACTTATTTTTTTCCGTCACTTGAAAAGTCCACCAAATGACAAAATGAGCATTTTTACCAATTGTAACACAAAGAAGTGGATTATTTTCTTTGGTTGTTAATTTCCTTAAATCAACAAGATCGTAAAAATTAACTCACTGACGTCGTGACCTAGCACGGCATTTATGATCCTAATGTGATCATGACAAAATTGATGCCCAAGTTGCGGAGAAGCAGCAATAAGTTATTAGTTAAATTGTTTCAATCAACATGACTTTCTTGGTTTAAAGAAAATAAAAACTACAGCAACTGTTGCTACATCTTCAAGTTTTATCTTTCAAATGACGATCCATGCCAGCTGCCTGTGCAGGAATTAAGTTGCATAATTATATTTGAAAATAACAAGAGAGAACATTCAATACTTTTTTTAAACAACCCAAAGGATAGCAAGCAGATGAAATGAGAAACTTGTACGGCCTTTTCATGACTCAATCTCTCTCTCTCTGTAACAGTTCCTCCCCTTCCCCGCCCTCTCGCTCACTTGCCAGCTTGTAATCTCCATACACCAGAGGGGGGGGGGGAGCTGGGTGGGAGACAGGCAAACATTTCTCTGTGCACGCCCCCAGCCCCCCTCCCCCCCAGCCCCCCCGTTCTCTCAGCTTCATCAGGTGAGATTGACACAAACTGAAACAAAAGCCCGTGTTATTCAAAGCAAATCTCGGGGGTGCACGGCCAGGGACATGCACACACACAGATAAGACATCGCTGGGTCTACGGCAACGTTACTAGAACATTCTGCATGTTACAAGCGAGAAACTGCGTTCAGGTACAGTTAACACGTAGACAAAAGCTCTTGCTGTGGGCGGTGATATCAGATCGACCGATAATTTTTTACATATTATCCTCTTTCATGAATGTTTACAGTAATTGTTGTAATGTTATTACAATCCCTCTAACTCACTACCTCCTTTTCTTTGACAGGAACTCAAATCTAGCCTCTGGGTGACAGAGCCATTTTGCTTTAAAAGGATGTGAAGACAGGAACAGAAACATATTAAAAGAAAAAATGAAAGAGAGAAAGAAGGAAGAGGTAGGAATGACTTGACAAATCGCAAAACTATGCTGGAGACTTTTCAGCCTTCACCTGGATGAGCAAGCAGCAGACAGTCCTCTGACAACACTGCCCTCAATTATCGTAGAGCGAGTCTGCTAGTAGATTTCAACAATCTAAAATCGCTGGCAATCTGATAAAGGCTGGCTGTATGCACAGCCCACATGTCCCAGACAGAGTGCTTACATCAGCAGTTTCTCGATATCCTTCCCGAAACTTGATAGGAAGAACTTACTGTTCTTGAATGACTGGGAAGAGTTAGCGGCCTCTTGGAGTGGATAATGACCAAACCACGTAACAGTTTGAACGGAGTTGGGCCAGAAACGGGTTTTTAATCTTTTTCTTGCCAACAGGGCTGGATTAACCATAAAGCAAAATAAACACGTGATTAGGGCATCAAGGAAAACAAGGGGGAGGGGGTCGTGGGGGGGGGGAGAGGGGGAGGGAGATGTGCTATCACTCCGTTATTCTGTCTATCGTCTTGCTTGTTCCCAGCACTATGTGACCGTTTTCGTGTCAACGTACTTTCTCCAAATTTGAACTCAAAATCAAACTGCTGACTCATGTCCCAAGTTCCTTGCTTGCTACTGTAAGGTTGCAATACCTTATAATTACATTGATACATCAGGACACATTTGAAAACAGAAACACACCTGGCTAAAACTTCGAGATCTGGCATTAGCGTTAAGGTTGGCGAAGTACTGAATGAAACTGTTTTGTCTTGATTTTGGTACAGTGTGAAGCACAGAATAGGGAACAACCAGAGGCTGAACAACCCCACTTTTCGTGATTGCAAGAAGTATGGGCGCCGTCATTTTGGATGAAATGCAACTTCACTGGACTTGACCGGCGGTAAACAATGCCCGTTTGTACATTTCCAGGGGGGGGGGGGGGAGCTTACAAATGGCTCTAAACGGTTTCAATCAACCCAAAAAATATGAATAAACCACAGTAAATACATACGCCCACTTTCTTTGGTGAATACGGTCTCTTTCAATTTTTGTCACCGAAGTGACCGATTTTCGCGATTTGGCGGAAGTGAGATCTCTCTCCAAATACATGATTAAACATCGTCTGCGCACGTGCCTAGTTTCGAACAATAATATTGATCTCGTCTAAAATGACACAAGGTAGTCAAAATTGAGGGACCTATTCCTGCCTTGTGTCGCTTCCTATAGTATCTATATTCTGTGATGTGAGGTGAACTACGGAGTTAAACTGGAGCTCACATTGTGGCGAGACTTAAACACGCCTGTCTTGCTTGTTCGGGCGCGTCAAGATTGTCTTGAATGACCAGGGAGAGAGAAAGACCTGGCACATTGAGCCAAAATAAACCTGAAACAGACTTGACTCAGGGCAAAGGCTCTGAGAAAAGATATCTCTCCCTTTTTGGACAATTTCAAGCGTATGGCTGCTACAGCGTTATTTTTGAAAGAATTTTGTTACTTGTAAGTACGTCCCCCAACGCTGTTGGTTTGTGTTTTTTTTTTTGCGCTAGGGGAACGTATTTTAAAGCCTTTTGTGACTCCAGAGCTAGAGAGCTCTTCCCGAAATACTCTAAACAACAGCCTTAATTAATTTTTCTTTCAGATTTTCTTTCCTCGTTTCCCCCGGTTGAAAGGGTAAGGGGCAGGGTTAGGGATTCGATAAGCTTTATATAATTTAGGGTTGAGGATAATGACGGGGTAAGGGATAGATACGTATACCTACGAGCCCCTGCCACAGAGCGTTTGGGGTGCGTACGTACTTATAACAACAGCCCTTTTAAAATAAGCACTGCTTACAATAGCACACAGCGTACATTAATATTAGATTTGTCTTTCTTCTCTGATCCAGCTGTACTTTATTTTCCCGATTGACAAATGTGTCTTTCATTCAAATCTCCTAAAATCTGTTCCTATAACAGTCCGAGTTGGTGAGTACTGCCCAGGGGGCGGAAGGAAAAAGCCAGAATGTTATCGAAAGTTCCACCCGGTGTGTTTACTCACCCTGTGCTTTCCTGTGGGTGAGCAGTGCACACAGTAGTGGTCAGACCTGTAGTTTACAGGGTAACGTGAGATCCCAATCATTAATCAGTGCGAGCCAAGACGCACGTGACGGGGGGGGGGGGGGTAAGGGAGGGAGGAGGGGGGGGGGGTAAGGGAGGGGGAGGGGGGGAGGTAAATCAGAAGAGGGTTTAGGTATCTAATTCTTCCTCCCGGAGTTATTTTCGACTACTATTAAAGAACAGTCTCACCTCTGCAGCCCACTCATAATGATTTCAGGATTTCAGGACAAGTTTAGAAAATGCATTGCTGGAAACTGGGGACATGATATTCTTTCATTCTGAACCAATTATCTTCTTCTTCTTCTTCTTTTTGTTTGTTTGTTGCAGCGCTGCAGCCATAACAAATATAACAACAGCAACAGAAATATCCGTTAAAACCGCTTATCTTCATAGTATCATAATTTCTCCAGAAACTCTAACAAGAATCAATAAGAGCAATATCAACAGATTTTTATTGGAAAAAAATAGTAATCATTTTTAAAAATTGGGACAAAATACCATAATATTTTCTCAGATCAATGATGCAGGTAACGGGGCGAGTAACATTTCCACAGAAATGCACTGAAACTATAATTTAATGCAAACGTTGCATAATGTATCGCAGACAAATGAACCGTTTAAAAAAAAAGAAGAATTAAACATGGACATTTTAAACTCGTGGTTGAGATTAATCAATGAAGGTAGATCAGAGAGCGAGACCTTCAAATTTATCAAAGTTCCTGGCCGATCTCATTATTACCTGAACCCTATGGAGAAGGAATGTATGGAGAGCCCTTGAGTTAATTTCCATCTTTTTCCAGGTTTTCAAGCCACTTGAGCAAAATATGACGTGATGATAGATGTCAGAGATTACCTCCCTCTTCCCCCAGTGGGGGGACGGAGGGGTGATATCAAAGCACGTGCGTAAATGCGCGTGGCCGTGAGTATATCTGATGGGTTTTACATGCCTGTGCTCAGGCTGAGGGCGAGAAGACCTGTGCAGGCCTGGTTTAGGGAAACGTTTCCTACCAGAGCTTAGGAGAATTTGGCTGAGGTGGGTCAGACAGTTCCTAATGGTCAGCACGCGCTAGTTTAATTTCTGGAAGTGTCCAGTTGATAAAGTGCACGCGCTCAGGCTTAACGGGCCTGGGAATTAGAGTAGGCCAGCACTGCCGGAGTGGTAAATGAATGCGATACACGGAAATAATAAAATTATACAGAAGCTTGGGTGGAGGGGGGGGGTGGAGGGAGGCAGGGGGCATAGGTGAGAAATGTGGGGTCAAATGAATAATGACAGCTTGAGTTGGGCAAAGACGAGTATTGGTGATAGAGAGAGACAGAGAGAGAGAGGGGGGGGGGGTAGAGAGAGAAAGAGAGACAGAGAGAGAGAGGGAGACACACATACACTGAGAAAGAGAGACCGAGAGAGAGAGAGAGAGAGAGAGAGAGAGCGAGAGAGAGAGAGATGTTACTATTTGACTGTAATTGTAAAGCGACTTGTGTAGATTTCCTAGAGACAGGCGCTGTATAAATACACTTCATTATTATTATTATTGTGAAGAATAGCAACAACAACAATAACAACGAAAGAATATTCAGGAACAACACGATAATGTCCCAGGGACGGATAAAGACGTGCGATGCTTAAAAGAACAATAGGTTTAGAATGATAATTATGAAACTAGGAAGTCAAGACCGTTTCCATAACATCTGCAATCATCATTTATGATTAATTCTTTATGCAATGGACAAGAGTACATGTGTATTTGCATTATTTAACTTTGGCATGTAAAGTGATGACTGGGCAAAATGATGAGAACGAGACAGGAGAAAGACGAGGCGCAGAGGTTAATTAATTTATTCATAATCATGTTTTGTATACTTCAACATCAGCTCCGACTGACTCTGAACAAAGTCGCCGTGTAGAATTCCTATAATGTAGATTAAATCAATTAGTTTGGCCTGTGATTACTGCCACTCATCTCGTCCATGTGTATCTACAACATTTCACTCAGTATAGCTACGGTACCGTCCACTGCTTGATAATAAACACGTTTTATTTAGTTATGGATGTCCAGGTTCCTTAACTGGTGTATTTAGAAAATAAAGGGAGATCATCTTTAAAAAGTCAATAGTTTGTATTCACCATGGTTTAACTCATTTCCTACGGTAACATTTTGTGGGTGTGGACGGGAACTCTCAACACTGTCCAGTTTGAAATTTAGTAGTTCAAAGATGTTTTTTTTTTCACTCAGTATAAACACAAGATATAATACATTAGACATTAAAGTAAAGCATGGGATTCAGTTTTTTGAAAAGCTGGCTTAGATATTAGTGTTAGAAAATCAGTGTCCTCTCGAGCCGAATATTTGGCTTTTCGTAGGGAATGTTTGGCTTACCGTAGCGAATGAATTAACCTGAGTGTCTCGGATTTAACATTCTTTAACGGATATTTCTAATATTTGACCCATGAGAAGTGAAGTAGTCAAAGTGAAACAGAAATGTACAGTACACTGAAGTAACGATACTGAACTTAGAGGGGAGACTACGAGATCTTCACTAAGCAAGCTGTAACCACATTAAAATTTTTTTAATGGTTTGCAGCTTGTACAGAGATAAGCTTAGATGAGTCGTACATTAAGGGTGTAACACACTGATCCAGTGCAAGGTACTCGCTTCTCATGTCGAAGGTTTGATCCCCGGTCGGTGGAAGCATGTAGGAATTTGGGGGAAAATTTCCTGCCCCTGATCCTATGGTAGGTAGGATAGAGATCCTAGTCTTCTCTGATAAGGACGAAAATCTCGGAGAGTCCGTGTGCACGATGCGCAAGTTAAAGATTCCTTGGCATTTTGCAAGTCGAGAAGAGCAAGCCTAAGAAGGCCGCTGCCCGGGCAAAATTAAAAACAACAACAATAACAAATTCCTACTACGCAAACATTAACATGAAAAATAAAATCAAGAAAAGTGAGGTATAAATGCCAAGTGCAGGGAACCTACTAAAATAAAGCCGTACAACAATGTTGCCTAAACCTTTCCGTTACACTCGAAACGAAGAGCTAATTTTTGCGTTGAATAAGCTAGTTCTAAGCCGGCAGTGAGCTCAGATGTTGAGACCAGCAGGAAATAAAATCTATCCACCTAATACATCAAAGTTGTCTCAAGTCTCACCTACAGGCTACCCTCTTCCCCCATCCCCGCCCCCAGCTCTTGCTGTCCAAGGATCAGCCTCTCCCAGGTAACACAGCACGTGCGAGGGGGACCTGTCCATCCTCAGTCCCGGGTCTGGGAAATCTCAGCTGGATTTGTGTGATGTCATTCGAGACAGAAACTTATCACGAACTCATTAAATCTCGGGCAAAACAAGAAATTCACAGTCCGACCTGAGCTGATTTTATCTGGGAGTTCATTTTTTCATGACTTCCCCTTTCTATTTATAGTCAATGCTGAGATGCTCAATGGTGTATTAAGAATATCTTTATCATCTGACAGGGTGGATTCTCGCTCCTTACAGCAGACTGTTTCGTGTGACGGCCTTGGTACGAAAACGCTGATTGGGCAGGAATAATTTCTCTGAAATGCTTGTTATTTTCAGGCTGGCGTAATGCTGGTGTGGTCGTTATGGGAGAAACGTAACGAAACAATATCCGTGTCTGTTATTTCTTCATAGGAATTAGAAGTTAATTTACAATTCTACACGATGGCAAATTGTCTGTTCTTAATTATCTTACTGTCGTGCATGTTATATTATGTGAATGTCATGTCCAGCGAAAAAGATAAATAAATTCCGTGTAGTCTCACGCCGTTGACGCGTTTTATTACAATAATCATGAACAAGAAGGTGTAAAAACGAAGCCATTGGATTCCGTGATAGCCAGTCTACATGCTGTGTGTTCCCTGATAGTGTACCGGCTATGCTGGAAGAAAGTGGTGCAGAGAAACAGCTTCTCCCCTGTAGAAGATTAGTCGCCCCTTGCCCCCCTCTGAACCGATCTTCTCTCCACCAACTGGCCCTGCTATTATTTATTTGTCTCCCCTTCTTACTCAGCCACTCGATAAGGCCGTTCATACATTCTCCCTCGAGTTCATCTTTCTTTCCTCCGTTTCCCTTTCTTTCTTACTGCTTCATTCATCCTCAGATTGGTCCTCCGCCTTACTTATTATTTCAATGTGAGTGTTTGCGTTATGATTGTGGTCAGTTCCGTTGTGTTCTTTTTAAGTCTGAGATTTAGGATGAGGATTGGGTTTAGTTAATTGGTCACTACACCCTTGTCTTTGATGACGTAGTCACAATGCTTTTAACGGAATTAGACACATGCCATTACAAAAATCCATATTGAGAGAATTTTAGTCACATGATCTAAATAAGTTTTACACTGTTATTTCGCTGTTTGGTCAGCTATACGATTGTTTTTACTCTCTGTCTGTGATATTAATTTCTTAGTCCTTCACTATTTAATTCTTTGAGTGAAATTCAAATAGGCTTCACCAATTTTACCAAAAATTCCCAAATTCTGTGACCTTAACCTTGCTCTTAAGTCAGTGAGGCAAACATTGCATTTCGTGCTAGTCAGTTGATATGAGTAGTCTGAGCTTTACTCATGGCCAGTTGTTTGCCTCACTTTCTCCACCCACCACTCTATTTGATGGCTGACTTACATTCAACTAGCTAGGTTTTCCCCAAAATCTTGTTTTCTATTATTGATGAAACTCTGAATACCAAACCTCAAGAGTACCCAAAAGGACCTTGAAAGCCGCAAAAGGGCGTTTATCGTGCCGACTCGCCGTAAAACTCAAAGTCAAAACCCTTCTCCAACAACATGGTTTTGACTGAAAGTTCAGCCGTGGTGAAATTTTATACCCGAGGTCTTGGCAAAAAGTGAGACCCTGAACAGGTCAAGGTTTATCGTGTCTGTCGTCACTGTTAGGTGCAAGAAAAGTTACGTTTGCCACTCAAGGCAGTGATATAATTATCTCAAATACCATTCAAACGCTTGCCGTGACATTCAACAGCGACATCCACAGTGTAGAGGTGCACATACGGACAAACGTTGAGTTGAATCAAAAAAACTTTGTTTTTCAATCCCCACCTTGATCTTTGCAGGATCTCACCGTTTGCAGCACCTATTGGTAAAGGCTCAAATCGGTTCACTGCACTGTAACTATTGTCGAGTAGGATTTCTGACTAAAGTTTTGAACAAGGAAGGGTGGCTGTCACCAGGCACCTGCATCTGAATATAACTGCACTTTCTTTCTTAGGTTATAGCCGGGACACTTGACATCGAGACGGTTCAATTCGCCAAATTCCGTCCGTCCACTAACATGCGTATTATCCATGTCAACAATACAACAATTCGCACCACACCCCTTCATAATTGAACGAAAAAAATTAGATCTAGTACCGCAGAACTCTGTGAATAGTACTCATAGTGTTTATACACGCGTAAGTTGTGGACATTATTAAAGATCTTGTGAAAGAAGGAATCGTCCGTCTCGGTATTCTGAGTCTTGGGTTATAGAGTGGAAGTTTACATCTCCGGGAAGGCAGTTTCCAAGTGGGAGCGAATACAGAAAATATAGCTGAACAGTGAAAACAACTAAGTATGTCCTCTACTTGGCTTCACTTGAAAACTGTTCTTACCAGCGCACCTCCATACAAATTCGCAATAACAAGAAACTTCAATGACAATAATGAAAATGACAAAGATTTGGGCTCACCTTCATCTGATTTTCCCTGGCAGATCCAGCTCGTGGAGCACGTAAACCGGCCATATTTTATACCTTTTACACTGCTCACTTGATCTAACAACTTTTGATATTTGTACACCTTAGCTCACTGGTGGAATTTGGTTTGTCAGAATATGCCACCGGGGTCCTTGTTAATTCCTTGAATTCGAAATAAATGAACAATTCTTGGATGAAAACGGCTGTGTCTGAACAAGATACGTCAGAAAGTCTTCTGAACACTGTGTCTTGGTGGTGGCAAATTCTGAATAACTTCTCTCTGCTGTATCAGGTGCTACACACTACAGTCTTCGTGCATCAACCCAGACACCCTTTCAAAATCGCAGAGCTGACAAAAAATGTGAAAATTCCTCAGCAGGCAAGCGTAGACTATATTTAAATATCGGGGACGGAGCACGAAGGGTTAAGATGGGTGCTCACCGCTCGAGAATTTCCGTCCAGGAACCCGTTAAGGCTAGTTATGGGTGAGGAAGGGTGGGTGGGTACAGATAAGACATGCAAAGGGGGTAGGCGTTGCCCGTGGGGAGGGGCGGGGGTTAACGGAGGTAATTCTCGACGAGAGGTGGTGATTGAAGAAGGAGATACCTTAGCCTCAGGGCTATGGGTGGGGTGGAGATTGGATGCAAGAGGAAACGATGAGTCTTGAATAGGCAGCTTTGTTACATTATTTCGGCTGTTGGTTTGTGAGGTAATTCAGAATGTGAGAGCTGGGATAGACGAGAGATATTAGAGAACTTAAGACGTCCAGGTATTTAATTTACGCTGTATGGCTGAGAAAGGGGAGTGTTAGACTGTGGAGAGAGAGATCCGAGAATGAAGTGACGGAGACAGAAGGCAGGAGAGACGGGGAAAGAAAGTGAGAAAATGTGTGAATGCACATGGTCAGTTGCACGGTAATCATTAGGTTAAGCAAGCTCTAGCCACTTTTTGATCGGATGAGTAGTTGAATACTGACGTCACGACATTCAGTTTCTCTAAGATCCAACTAGTTGGCTGATGACGTGTGAGGTCTCATCGAAACTCAATGTCCTGACGTCACTATAACACCGGTTGGCCAATCAGAATCGGCTATTGCCCGCCGAGCTTTGCGATGGACCAACTGGTGGCGTGGTGACGTCATGACAGTTTGTTTCACTGAGACCTCGCGCAGTCGCTGAGTAAGTTGGATATCAGAGGAACCAGAGAGTATAGATGTATAGAGAGATCTCACTTCCGCCAAATCGCGAAACTAGGTCGCTGCGGTAAACAAGAAATTGAAGGATTGAAAAAGACCCGTCTTCACCAAAGATAGTGTGCATATCTGTTTGCTGTGGTCTGTTCATATTTCAGGGCTGATTGAAACTATTTAGAGCCGTCTGTAAGCCCTTACGCCCCGTGGAAATGCACACATGGGTATTGTTTACCGCAGTGACCTACTATCCGCTCCATGCTAACAATGGTTTCGCAGAATCTCCCGTGTCTCGCAGTGCAAATCGACCAATAGTGAAACCTCTCTATACATACTCTCTGGAGAAACTCAACATTGTGATGTCACAATGGCCTATCAAAATCGGAAAATACGCGTCGGGGCTAACGCTCAATTCTCTCCTACATGTCCACTCCCGTGGTGCTAAGCAAATACATTTGTATGCAATTCCCCCTCCCCAACCCCTCACCCTAAAAAAAAAATCCTTTTTACAATAATTTTTGTGCGCTTCTTGACGTGTGAGTGAAGTCAGAATAATAATATCTGCATGTGTCTGACATGGTGACAGGTTGATAGGGAACGATAGCGAAAAGGGAAGTTGATAACCTGTGCGCTATATGAATGCAGAATGTAAGAAACGGACAGAGATAGGTGAGGAAAAAGGGGAGGGGGGGGGGGTGCTTCTAAAGGCAAAGTAGACTTGATGAGAAGAGAGGATATGGGTGTGAGAGAGATTATGTTGTGGTGAGCATGTGTGTGGGTGAGTTTTTGGACCAGGTGCCGTGTGCGAGGGTAGGTGTATTTGATGTGTGAATGTGTGTGTAGGATGTGTGTGTGTGGGTGTGTACTGTGTGAATAGGTGTGTGTGTGTGTTAGCATGTGTACAGCGTACATGAGGGTGTAAATGTGAGTGTCATTGATTGTGTGTGTGTGTGTATGTGTGTATTTGTATTTGTAGACTACTTTAATCCCATTTGGGAAATTTGCCTTTGTGTCATTGCACCCAGTTACAACTGGAGCAGGCACGTCGTCGCCACAGTGCAGCGCCGGTCGGTGTTTTTTTTGGGGGGGGGGGGGAGGATGTGGGGGGGGGGCGTAGTGGTAGGGATGAATTTTATTTGGTTTTGCCCGGGCAGCGGCCTGTTCGGCCTGCTCTTTTCGATTTCCAACTGTCCAGGTATCTTTAACGTGCGCAAAGTGCACACGGGCCCTCCGAATTTTTTCGTCCTTATCCGAGAAGACTAGGTACTCGACCCTATTCCCCAATTGGATCAGGACACGAAAATATGAGAAAAATCCCAAACTTCCAACATGCCTGCACAGGCCTGATTTTGAACCCGGGACCTTTGGCATGAGAGGCGAGCACCTTGCCTCTAGACCACCTTGTCCCCTTGTGTGTGCAATGCCCCTGTATGCTCTCGACGCAGCAAGTCCAACTTGGACTGAGGGAGCCATCTCTGCATACACAAATAACTTTACAGCTACGCCCTCCTGATCTACGAGGGACCACCATGGTGACGAGTGTGTGTGTATGTGTGTGTTTGTCCTTCTGTGTTGGATGCTCTTCCCTTGTCGTTGCACACGTTACCGTAAAAATGGCGGGTGGTTGGTTGGCTATTCTGGACAGTCTCCCTCTGTCCCAGCGTTCCGTTATATTCTGTCAATCATCTTACTTTTCACTAGCACAATGTGACCGATATTGGGTGGACTTGCATTCGCCAAACTGAAGCTAATGTAAAAACTGCTGTTCACTTGTCAATGGCATGCCATGAGCTCTAGCACTTTAAATGCTGTGCAAAGTACAAAATGGCCAGACTTCACTCACGTCTTTGACCGATATGCCCAGGGAACTGATATGCCCACGGAGCACTCACAGTGTGCAAATGTTATAGACTCTCACGGAATAACCAAGCAAGGTATTGGTCGAGTAATGGATTATTTGGAAGACTTTCTGACAGCTTCATTGACTCACTTGAAATTGGAAGTGGCATGCTGAAATTGAGGAGAGTTTGGGGAATTCATAGAATTTCACAACTAGTGTTGAAAATTTAAGAATGCGCGAATAAAACATTATAGAATCTGAACAACGATGGGTAATAGGGACCAGACATGGTTGGCGGGAACAATAAATAAACAATTGATGAATACGCGGAACACAGAAAGCAAAGATGAATGCGCGATGAAAGAGTATACAAAATATATGGAAGAGACAGAGGCAGCGCCAGAAAAATGAATTAAAACAACAACAAACAACATGAACCTTAAATAACAAAGGTCGCTAACTGTGTATTGACACAAAGAAAGGGAAATAAATCAAGGGAGGCAGTAAAGAGACACTCCTCTGCCATAGCATTTCTACCCTAAAATGTGATAACTCAGGGAGTTTTGCTCTCTCAGAATTCCGCTTGCCTCGGGTTATCGACTGGCTGCCCCACCCCCTTTTTCCTTTGCCCACTCGTAGACCAGCTGTTATCTTCCGTGGGTTAGGTTATCTCCTCTTGCCAGGAGCGTGTTGGACCCTCTTTCCTTGGCACTTCCATCAAAAATCCTACGCTTACATCTGGTCAAGTGCAAAATTTAATGTGCTGAGATGATAATTATTTTCCTCATTTTCTTCCATTGACAGTGAATCAAGAATACTTCCTTGATTAAGGTGGAAGGATACTTGAGACAGGTAGCTCTGGCGTTGAGCATGAGGTCTAAGGGTCAGGAATGGGAAAGGTGTCGGAATCTGAGGGTATTCTTTGCTTTGCTTTCACTAGATTTCCAGTATAAATATACTTTTGTGTTGATGTCCACGGGAAATGGGAGATTATTTCCACCCCTGCATCAACCCTGCCCACAGCTAGCAATAGACAGTTTATCTCTCTCTCTCTCCCTCTCTCTCTCTCTCTCTCTCTCTTTCTCTCTCTCTCTCTCTTCCCCCTCTCTCTCTCTCTCTTTCTCTCTCTCCCCCTCTCTCTCTCTCTCTCTCCCTCTCTCTCTCTCTCCCCCCTCTCTCTCCCTCTCTCTCTCTCTCCCTCTCTCTCTCTCCCCCCTCTCTCTCTCTCCCTCTCCCTCTCTCTTTCCCCCTCTCTCTCTCCCTCTCTCTCTCTCTCTCTCCCCCCCTCTCTCTCTACCTCTCTCTCTCTCCCTCTCTCTCTCTCAGTATCAGCTTTAACGATATCTGAGTTCAGCGCCCTCTACTTTGGCCCTCTGTGGGTGTATAGAACCAGGGGCTCTCAAACTTTGCACTGACCTGTTGGGTCTCGGTTAGGCTGTTTAAAAACAAATACACCCAGAGACACAAAGAGTTCTGGTCTGTGGAGAGAATAGTCACGACGCCGACGGGATGTGCTGACGGCGTCGTGAACAAAATTTGTTTTAACTTCTTACACAGGCGGAGAAAGAAATCCAAAAAACCAGCAACAACAACCAAGAACACAGGAACAAGGAACTTTCCAGAGACGCAGAGAGAGAGAAAGAAAGAGAGAGGTAGATAGATAGATAGATAGATAGATAGATAGATAGATAGATAGATAGATAGATAGATAGATAGATAGATAGATAGATAGATAGATAGATAGATAGATAGATAGATAGATAGATAGATAGATAGATAGATAGATAGATAGATAGAGAGAAATGACAACGGAACAAGAATGTTCACAAACCACGGACAGGAAACACCAGGAATATAAGACTGTAAAATGGGGCGTGACAAGGATAGAGCTCAGTTTCAAATAATTATGTTCTCGCTGAGCATTGTAAGATACGAGATACCAACACATTAAAAAAAAAATGAATTTTGATGAAAACCGCATGTTTCGTAGTTGTGTTGGAATACGTTTTGCAGCTCTCTGTTATACAGATTTTTGTGCAGATGTTTGTCCATGAGAGTTAAGAACAACAACCACTTTTGATTTGTCATTTAAGTTCAAGGTCCACAGGATGAGAATCCTTGATTTTGATGATAAGCAAGGAAGGAAGGAATGAATTGGGGAAATGAGAGTGGGGGATGGCGGGTAGACAGGTGTGAGCACGAGGGTGGACGGTTGATGGGCAAGGCTGGGATGAGAGGGCGGGGGGGGGGGGACATGCGGGCTGTTTGTTGTCCATCCCGTCAAAACCAATAAAAATGTCCAGGCTGTGACCTCCTCGTATCGAAATCGTTTGCACTGGGGTGTTTCCGTAATCGTGATGAGCGTTTCTAACACACATGTCTTAGCAAGTTCGTAGCTGTGCAATTAATCTAGCAATTAATCTAGATATTGATCTAGAAACTGGTTGCTAAAAAAAAATATAAAAAAAGGTTTGAATATCGTGCGAGTTTAATTACATTTGCTAATTAATTTGAAAAGGGTAATAAAGCTTTTTAAAAATTCAATACACATTACAGAAACATCTAAGAGAATATAAAATTACATCCTCGTTTTCTTGAAAGTTGTTCCACTGTCGCCACAATCAAGAACACGTGAACATTTTTACCATAGATTTTCGTTCAAAGGTCCTTATTAAAATTTCATCTCTCATGCTCTTTGCTGAGCTTATGTGTTTTAACTGACCTCACAAAGATGCAGAGAGGACACGAACGAAATAGATTCACCCAACTGCGACTTTAGATCTTGTTTGTTCCAAATCCACTTTTTGCACAACTGAGAAATTTGGCACTAAAGGTTTCTTGCTGGGGATTACGGTCCTTTAGCACCAGCCATTACGATAACGACAATAAATCAGAACTGTGAAATAGCTTGACAAGTGCCACAACATTTATGAACAAGAGTCAAAGTGCGCATTTGTTATATCTCTTCTACATACTAAAAGATCTCCAGTTTTTTCAGAAAATAGAAACAGGGCGAACAAAAACTGAGCTCGCGCCATGTTGCCTCAAGATGAAAACTTTTCTCCTATATAAATCCAAGCTGTGGCTCGTATCAAGATTTAAAAACTAAACTAAATGGTCACAGCAATGCGTTGGTTTATGTATCTTCTAGGAAAAGGATCTTATCTTCCCAAATTTTGAGCAATAGTGTGACAAATCCAGACTCCATGTTCCCCGTTACTGATAAGTTCCGTAAACACAGGTAATGGACCTAGGAAATAAAAAGAGCAGTGAAACTGTGAAAACATATTTCCTGGTGAGTGACCCGTGACATGTGTTTTGAGTTACTGTGTAGACAGAATGCCAAGTTTTCAATTATGGGTCTTGTAAAGTCGTCGTTTCTTTACAAAAATCCGGGCCTTTTGTGGTGTCTTAGTGGGGTATCACACTAAGTCCGGTCAGACACAGTCAGCTGCTGGCAGACAACAAATGCACACCATAATTTCCTATTATTTTCATAGTAAATCCGGAAAGACCCTATCATACTAAACCTGGTCAGACACAGTCAGCTCCTGCCATAATTTCTTTAATGCACGTTTTGCTGGCAGTATCTGACTGTGTCTGACCGGGCTTAGTATGATACCCCCTTTAATTTGTATCAGTCACACGGAGAGAAGCCTCTGGATCAAATTATGTTAATTCAGTTTGTACTAAATTGTCATTACCATAACAAAAAATATACATATATATATAAAAGATATATAGGCTCATCTGCAAATCTTAAAGAAACAAACAGACTTAGAAACGAATACCGAATCCACTACTTGCATTTCATCACCTTTGGATATAAACAATTATGTCCATGCGCCAGCGTGCTAACCAATGCTTCTTTATTTCAACTCCTTTATCTAGAGCCTTGGTTCATGTCCATATTATTCAGATACATAAAATTAAACAGTAATTAAGTACGGAGAGTAAACACCCACATTACAGTACGCTACGTTCTTTTTCTTTCTATTTTAAATCATTATTCACATTTTCTCAATTCGATCGCAAGCTGAAATCTGCACAAAGGATTATGTTCCTACATACTGCACTGACGATCTGACTTTTCATTCTTTATTCAGACTAGCCGAGCTCGGGAAAATCAATCTTACAAAAATTAATTCAACTGTGTACCCCAGCCCAGGTGTATATGTACATGTAAGTCGCATCAGTAATAGCACTTCGATTCGATGCAAAGACTAATAGATCGTTTTATTATACCACAATTCTTTGCAGAATACACAGATGTGATGGCGTTGACTTCCGGCCAGCAACTTGTAAAGAGAGATGTAGACGTAATATCCGGTCACACTTCTCCATTGGGCCGGACGAAAATTCATCTCTTTTGTTGTTGAAAAAATGGCAAATAAATATGATTAAAGACTGAATTTTGTCCAAAACGGAGGCCCACGTAACTCATCATCAAAAATTGAAGCAATGCACCACGTTTTATAATTGATCGCGCAGTCGTGAAGCTATTAAGTACTTAGGTGTTCATCCTGTAGATCCATTATACTCGTAATATACACGTGTCTTTTTCTCTCATAAGCTCATACAGAAATTAAGGCAAAAAGCTGCCTAATGTGTTTTAAAAGGAAAATTCAAATCACTCGTGCCATAAATAAGACATCTGCTTTGATCTTAAGTCTCTGTTTTGTTAAGTTCACTGCCTTTCATAAGAACATAATCTTAGTTTCATAGTTTTTCCAGGGGTGGACTGAAAAGCACAACGGAAAGGGAAAGATTTTCTACCTGGGGATAATCTCTATTAAACCCTGGGACATTTGACATTCCTCCAGACTCTGGGTTAGTCTAGTGCCCCTACCCCGCTCCCTACCTTCAGAATTGTAATTATTGTCAGAGAGAATAACGGAGGTCTACGATTTGAATAAAAGTTTGTCAGTCTAATCGATTTTCCACGTATAACACTTTATTTGTTATTGTTTCAGAATATTCAATCGGATTCATTACAAAACAGCTCAGAATGAGGCAACAGATGTGTGGCTGATATATTTAAAAACTCATAGAACTACTCTAGATAAAATTGTGTTGAAAGTGATGAGTCCATCTCACATATTATCATAATTGATCGTTAACAGCAAGTTTCTCTGTCTGCTGGTCTAATATTACAGAAACATGAACTTATCAACAAATGTCTCAAAATTTAGTTTTAGAATGCTGTTGCAAGCACGTACGTGCCCCAAGTTTTTTGCCCGAGGGTACATAATTATTTCAATGCCTTTTTGTGCGCATCATCCATGTCAACAATGCAACAATTCTCACCACACCCCCTTCATAAAAGGCTTCACCAATTTTATCCCAAATTCCCAAATTCTGTGACCTTAACCTTGCTCTTAAGTGAAGCAAACATTGCATTTGGTGCTAGTCAGTTGATATGAGTAGTTTGAGCTTTACTCATGGCCAGTTGTTTGCCTCACCTTCTCCACTCACCACTCTATTTGATGGCTGACCTACATTCAACTCGCTGAGTTTACCCCAGTACCACAAGCTCTGTGAGTAGAACCCACCGTGTTTATAAGCGCGTAAGTTGTGGACAAAATTATAATGAAAGAAGGAATGGTCCGTCTCAGTATTCTGGTTTTCTGATAATTATGGCTCGTAGTTATTGCTGGTTTATATTTTCGGTTTGGCTTTTGGTTAGGAGGTAGCTGTCTAGTTACAAAGCCGAATAGAAAAAAAGGTGAATTGTGTTTACTATTCTGCTGCAACTTTCTGTTAAGGTTTTGTCATGGAGGTGGTTCTCTCACTCCTAATTTCATTATGTATAATTGTCATTCCAATCGGTTAAAAATTTTTCTAGATATGTGTTTGTGACGTAATGTTTTATGGGCTTTAGCCCTGTTGCCGACCAAACTTCAAGCCTTATTTTCTCGAAAAGGTAAAAATGCACATACAAAAATTATGGCCAATACCCGACGAATGTGAAGTCAACAACCTCATTCAGAGGGGGCACAAAATGGAGGATTACTGCATAATCTATTATATATTTCAGCAACTTGCAACCTTTGGCATGACTAACTGACCAAACTATATACTATTCAGGCCTTAAATTTGGCAGGAAGGTGGCAATTGAGATAAGGAAGATGATGGTTACAATTAAAAGTTGTTTACTTCAAGCATGTATTTTTAAGAAATAACAATGTAACATCTGTACTTTTGCATGTTTGTTTCGTAATATTGTAGTAGCGTCCATGTCATAAAAAGTAACCGTGTCAAGCGTTCAGTTTGGTGCGTAGTATTCTGGTGCGCATAAGTTCTGAAGCAAGACTGTAGTTTATTACTTTTATTTATATGAGAGAGAGAGAGAGAGAGGGGGGGGGGGCACATGATTGTTTATTCCGGGCAATGCCCGGTAGATCATCTAGTCTATTTTGTTTGAAATCTTGGGAGATAACTGACTGATAATCGGGATTCACAAACCTCGCGGCTGTTTTTTTTTCTTTTTAGTATGGAATAATTTATGTGATATTTAAGGGCATTTGTTTTAACTGTCAGTTGTGAATGCGAAGATGAATGTATTGCAGCCGCCTTCTCAGGCAAACGCTATGCATTATGAATTTTAAAAAAGTGAAATTCCACATAAATGCAAATCTCGAAATCGCAGTACTTCGTCATCATTAGATCGGAGTTATGAATGATACTAAATAGTAACTGCGCATTTTAATGTTATCATGGAAAGATACATTTTGAAATTACGTGTAGTTTATTTCTGGTGGTATGAGAAAGGAAACACATTTAACTGTAGACTGATTTTAAACAATGTAAAATTGAATTACCTTCTTTCCAAAAATGTGCCATTAATTGGTCTGTGCTATAGGGACAGTATTCTCCCACCTCCAGGGGATTACTTCAAAGGTCAGGACTTGGGATGGATCTAGGCTTCAATTTTACACACAGGCTCTAGAAGGGTTACGTAAGAGTAGATAATATTTCCAAGGGTCATTCGGGGGACATTAATCATGTCAACCTACGCTGGTTATGAAAATCGTATAGTCTGGTATTGTCAAGGCTTCAACTTCAGTGACATCGTGCGGTATTCTGAAGTTATGTATACATTTATGTAGCTCTCATAATGTCAGCCAAATGTAGTCTGTAATACCAATCCTAGATAAAAATGATAGATTATTATGCACTGGTAAATGGTGGGAACATGTTATCAAGAACATTCTCTATCTATTTTTTTTTTTTTTTTACTAGAAAACTGACAGTTTCGTGTTCTCTGTTCCCTCCCGGGCCCAATAAGATAAGAAACTCATCACTCTCAGTCCAGCCCCGCCCATACCTTAACCCTGTCAGAAATAACGAATCCTCATTTTGACACACATTTTCGTTTTTTGTTTGTTTTACCAACTTAATTTGCCTAAAAAATCTCTCACAAAGCTGGAGTCATCTAGAAAAGTATTGCACAGCCCCCCTCCCATTCGACCTTTCACCTTATCCCTTATCCCTTACCCCCCCCCCACCCCCACCGCCGTTGCCAGAGCAGCGGTGTTTCCCACTCAAATTCCCACCAAAAAAATATATAACTTCCAATGCTGAACCAGCTGCAGGTAAAAACTGGAGTGCGTCCGCAAACAAACTCCAGGGAAGGGCTTCACGTCTTATTTTTCTTTGTTGTCATTCAAGAAAAAAAAAGACTACCTTCCTTTGCGAGGAGGTTCCAAATTTAGTCAAAAAATGCTCATCTGTTTATTTTATCTGCACCTGTAATTGGCAAATGAAAGAACAACAGAAATGGAAGAAAAAAAAAAGCTACTCACTCTGTCATGTTCACGTCCAATGCCTTGGCTGAAGAAGTGCATTCTTTCATCAGAACCGACGGCACCTAAAAACATCACGTAAGCTTTCTGTCTGCACCTTTGCATTCCGTGGGAAAGACATGCTTTTTCTGTTTTTATTTCTTCTTCTTCTCCTTCTTCTTCCATTCTTCATCATCTGTACCATGTTCTCATTTTAAAGAAGTTCGTAGAATAGTTCATCTTTTTCATCTTAGCTGGCTGGGACTCCTACCCCGCTCTTTTTTTTTTTAAACTCCCGACCCATCCGACCATCCCATCCATCCATCCATCCATCCATCCATCCATCCATCCATCCATCCATCCATCCATCCATCCATCCATCCAATCATCCATCCATCCATCTACCCATCCATCCATCCATCCATCCATCCATCCATCTACCCATCCATCTATCCATCCATCCACCCATCCATCCATCTACCCATCCATCTATCCATCCATCCATCTATCCATCCATCTATCCATCCATCCATCCATCTATCCATCTATCCATCCATCTATCCATCCATCCATCCATCCATCCATCCATCCATCCTTCCTTCCTTCCTTCCGTCCGTCCGATTGGTCTGTCTGTCTGTCTATCTTTCTGTTTGGGCATCAGTTTCTCTAATAATAAATAATCAGCATTCGCCAAGCCCGTCGTAATGAATGCTCCTTCTGCAGAGCATAATTGCCTTATCCAGCTGACCAGTTTGATATCCGCAGTTTTCTGCACTAATCCCCTAGTGCTATCACCTTCCACCTCGGTATAATACCTCCACGTACACCTGCCATACCAACCAACTGGCCAATGGGCGTGGTTTCCCTTGGCAACGGATTGTTTCTCTTAACCATGATACTTTCTCTACCAGAAGCCAGGAATGGGAATAAGCCGCAATATTATAAGCGTAATATAGCACATTTCCAGGCACCAAGTACCAAAACTCCAGAAGGACTGGCGACCTTCCATGAAATAGTCAAAATATGGGGCAAAGAAAAAGTTGTATGGAGCAAACCTCGCGTAAGAAATAATTGCGAAACCATACAGTTTCTTACGAGAGTTTCTTACACGTTTTTCTTTTTGCCACATTTTGTCTCTGCTTTAAGCCTTGCTGTGACCGGGCAGTTGTTACTGTGGTTTTTATAACATTCCGTCATTTTCATGAAAAATCAATCCAACTAGCAAAGCTAGGCAAATCCGTAAGATTTAGGTCAGCTTTGCTCACAGGAATAACATCGATCCTATGTAAATCCGCTGGTTATTACATCGCACCAAACGTCAGTTTGTGGTAGGGAATCTGCCCCTACCTTAACCCTACCACACCTAAGGAAAGCCTATAAATATGTACGTCGGATTGACGTAGGGTTGCAAGTAGGGCACTGACTTCGTTTTGAAATGTTGAGTTATATTTTACAACGTCTAAACTACCTTACTTATCTGTGCTTTTATTAACAATTCTGTCACGGTAAAACTCCAAGCGCATACGCAGCTCGATTGATTCTGATTTTTCTACTAGGTTATGACACAGTCTCCTGGCATATTCTTGCCATTTCAATGAGAAAATACCTTTTAGTTAGGACAAAATGGTTAACAAAGGCAGATTTACCAAGGGGCGAAATCAGTGCCGGATTTACTATTGAAACTATTGAAACCTAACCTTCAGGGCCTGTAATCCCACGGGGGGGGGGGGGGTTTGGGGTGGGTGAAGAAACATTTTTAAATGAGTGAATTTTGGATATTGCCCCCCTGTTTTGTTGCTGGTTGTGAAAGGGCCCCCATAACAGTTCAAACTTCAGGGTCCCAAAAAAATGGAGGTCCGCCCCTGGGCGAGGTCATCTTGAAAAATGGGTAGTTCATTATTTTGTCCTCGCGGTGACTTCGATAAATTTTTCTGCTCCTGCTTGAAGACAATCACTGTGTCTGTAACTGTGTATTGATGTTATCTGCCCCCTTCCTCTTTCCCTATTTCTTCCACTCCTCATTTTCCACCCCTCCACCCTCAGTCCATCCCTAAATAGAAACTCCTCCGACAGCTGTGACTACGCCTGTTTTGAGAACTGTGCACGTGTTCCTTGAACCCAAATAATCTCGTCTTCCGTATTTCTTGCCTCACAAATTCTTCGCGTCCAATAGAAACAGTTTTGCTTGTCACGTGAAACCTTTCAACGATTCTGATTGGCCAGGAACAGACGTGGGAATTAAAGTCGATGATTCACTGAGATCGGCGCGTGAAAGGTGAGTTGGCGTGCTCTTGCCTTTACCTTGTGAGGCACCTCTGACCTGTGACCTCGGTGTGAGGTAGAATTTAGACAGCTGATGGAGTGGGCGGTAGGTTGAGAGAGAGAAAGAAAGATAAAAGGGGCAGAGAGAGGGAGAGAGAGGGGGGTGAGGGAGAGAGAGAGAGAGAGAGAGAGAGAGAGAGAGAGGGAGGCTGAGAAGGTGAGGGAAATACGGGCAAACAGAGAGGAGGGAAGAGTGAAAGAGGGAGACTAAGCTAAAGGCAGAGAGAGAGAGAGAGAGAGAGAGAGGGAGAAAGAGAGAGAGAGAGAGAGAATGTGTGAATGGGTGTATAGGACAGAATGAGAGGGTGACTGAGAGAGAGAGGGGGTAGGGAGAGAGAGACAGAGAGATAGGAAGAGAGAGAAAAAGGGAAAGAGACAGAGAGGGATGGAGACAGAAGAAGGAGAGAGAGGGAGAGATGAGGGAAAGAGGGAGAAACTGAGAGGGAGGGAGAGAGAGTAGAGAGAGGCTGAAAAGGAGAGAGAGAGAGAGAGGTGGAAAGAGTGCGAGGGAGTGGTTTGAGCGGAAGGGGGGCAGGAGTTCGATAGGAGGGGACGAGTAGGCCGGCTCGTTCCATGGCGAATGTATGCGAGTCAACCTTACATCCGGGGAGACTTACTGTGACGATATCGGCGATGTTCAGGACGACTAGAAAGACTAGCAGAGACTGTAAAGAGAAGACGCTGATGGGGTCGATGATGATGATGATGGTGGTGGTGATGATGATGATGATGTGGTGATGTTATTGATGATGATGATGATGTAGTGATGTTGTTGATGATGATGTCGATGTGGCGATGTTATTTGGGATGATGGTGATGGTGGTGATGTTGATGGTGGTGATGTCGATGTTGATGTTGATGGTGATGGCGGTGGTAGTGATGATGATAACGATGGTGATGACGATAACGATGGTGATGATGATAATGATGATAGACAAAAGGACGTCATGATGATGGTCAAGACGATAATTGAACACTAACAAAAAAATAAAAGACAGAAGAAAGGATGAAGAATGAGGAAATGACAAAAAATAACGGAAAGTCCCGGTCGGTGCAGGAGCCAGACTTTTCTTATAGGACGAATTCCTCATTAAAATTAGATCCTATTGTTGTACACGGCTGTCTGCTCGGCGTCTTTCGATATTCTGTTCATAACAAAACTTCCTATCTGCCCGCAACGGTTTTGAGTCGTCCGCTAACTGGTGAGACACAGTTATTTCAGTTTGGCCAGTACGCGAGGTCATGTTTAAATCCTTAGACCACATCTCAAACTGAAACAGGGATGAAACAAGACCCGACTCAGTGCCCCATGCGCCTAACTTAAACCGCCACTGTCAATGATATAGATCACTCAACCATAGCAGAAAAGATTTTGGATATAGAACTATAGAACTATCAGTCTATAATTACCACCGAGAATGTAATGGAATCCAATCAAATCTAATGCTATTTACATTACCTCAACATTAAAGAAGATACCCATCGATGGTCTAGAGGCCATGTGCTCACCTCTCATAGTGAAGGTACAGAGTTCGATTCTCGGTCGATGCAGGCATTTTTGGGAAATATTCCTGTCCCTAATCCTACGGTAGGTAGGATCGAGCAGGTAGTCTTCTCAGATAAGGACGAAAAACTCGGGGGGGGGGGGCTGAATGCACGTTGCGCACGTTAAAGATACCTACCTTGGCACTTGGAAGTCAAGAAGAGCAGGCCGAACAAGACCGCTGCCTGGGCAAAATTCTAAAAAAAACTCATCGCTACTACAAAAACACACAGAAAGAAGAAAAAGAAGAAAAAAGATATGAAAGCCGTCGCTGTAAATGCCAAGAGCAGCGAAACCTCCTAAAATAAAGAGCTAAAAGGAAAATAGTCTTAGATCACTCAACCATAGCAGAAAGAATATTAGAAATCGACGGTGCTCCAAGCAAACCTCGTAGCCCAACTTGAGAAAATTTTACAGGAGAGACAAAAAACTTAATTTTGGCCATCCTAATCAATAAAATGGACTAACAACAACAAAAAAAGGCGTCGCTGTAAATGCCAAGAGCAGCGAAACCTCCTAAAATAAAGACCTAAAAGGAAAATAAGAGTCACAGATCACTCAACCATCGCAGAAAGAATATTAGACATGGAACTGTACAACCACCAACCTATTGTTACCCCTGAGAAGGCAATGGAATTGCATTACATTTAAGAAGATATTAACCATTGTACATGTACCAGTACTAAGGGTGGCTGACCAAAGTTCCGCGTGTCCTGTCTAACTGACGTATCGTCGTCATCTCATATATTGGCGTATCGATGACTTCATTTATTTTTATTTTTTTTCTGAGATACGGCTACCTTACCATTGCTCATCGTGACCTTATTTCTTCTTCGTGCTGTGTCCATTTTCTGGAAAATTGGAAATCTTTCAGTACGTAGAAGAGGTATAACAAATGCACACGTTGACACTTGTTTAAAATGCGTTGTGGCACTTATCAAGCTGTTTCACGGTTCCGATTTATACTAACTCCTTATAATACTAAAACCGCAAATGTTTAACGCTGAATTTCTCAGTTATGCAAAAGTGGAATTGGAACAAACAAGAACCAATGTCGCGTCACGGTGAGATTGATATTCTCACAAACTGTCGTATTTACATCTTTAATTATTTCGAAATTATAAGCCGAGATATTTTCACCACATGCTTGTCTGTACAAGTACATAAGGCACCTCACTCTCACTAAAGCTTTGAAACACTCTCCGGTAAAATTAGCAGATTGTTGATACGCAGGCACGTGAGATGGACGTTAGTATGGCGTTTGGATTTCACAACACATAAACAAAGATTAATCAAGATAAACAGTTAAACAAATCAAACCCACAGTCAATGACACAGCCTTACTCCATGAAGTGTTAACTGTGATCTATGAAGTGTGTCCTTGGTGATTAGACCAAAGAGTTCTTTATTTCAGATATTTATCTGTGCGTGGAACAAGATATGGATGCGACTGGGGACATGTTGGTCTGCAGGCAAGGTGCTCACTTCTTATGCCGAAGATATCGGGTTTCCAAACCCCGGTCGGTGCTGGCATGTTGGATTTCTTTTTCGGAGAAAAAAAAATTCCTGTACCCGATTCTATGATAAGTAAGATCGAACACCCAGTCTTCTCGGGTGAGGACGAACTCGGACGGCCCTTCTTCACGTTGCGCACATTAAAGATATCTTGGCAGTTAAAGGCCGAGAAGAGCAGGCCGAGCAAGGTCGCTGCCTGGGCAAAATTCTAAAAAAAAACAACCTAATCCCTACCACAAAAACACACAGAAACAAGAACAAAGAAAAATTAACATGAAAAGTGAGGTGTGAATGCCAAGGGCAGCGAAACTTCCTGAAATAAAGAGCTAAACACAGGTCGCATACGATTGGAGGAATATAGTAAATGTACCCATTTTGATGAAGCCAACAAAATAAAATTAAGAAAAGAAAAAATGCAAGGCAGTTAAAGTAAAATAGACACAAGGGTTTTCAAAAAAAGGAAAGTTCAAGCAGTTTAGTAATGGAGAAACCGAGAAATTTAATGAAGTCTGTGTTGTTTTAAGGCTTTCAACGTTAATGTTAGATGGGGGAAAACGAACATCTTCTTGTTACATGTGTCCTGACTGCAGAGTGTGGGACATTGATTAATTAATACTATCTATCTATCTATCTATCTATCTATCTATCTATCTATCTATCTATCTATCTATCTATCTATCTATCTATCTATCTATCTATCTATCTATATCTATCTATCTATCTATCTATCTATCTATCTATCTATCTATCTATCTATCTATCTATCTATCTATCTATCTACC
>OZ007570.1:5278968-5286468 GCA_963931925.1 Onchidella celtica
ATCAGCATGCAGCCTGAGTGCACTCTTTGCTTTATAATTTAGTGGTCATTATCACAGCATCCGTTCCGCCCCGCTATTTTTACGGAAAATGACGTATGAAAAACCCTCTTTTCCATTATATCGGTAAGGAGCGGAGCGGGACGGATGCTGTGGGCAAGCTTACTGAAGCAGAGAGTATTTTACGTCACTGTCTGTAAAAATAGCAGATGCTGTGGATAAGTGCAGTTAGAGGTGCGCAGAAAGTACGGACCCATTTTATCCATGTGTAGAATCTTTGCTAGAATGAAGGAAGTGAACGGAGGGTGGGGGGAAGAGGGAGACGGTGGCATAACACAGCCATGCCCAGAAACCATCAATTTTGATGTCAACGGCAAGCCCCAGATAGCCTTCTTCTGCAGTAAGTAAGATCATCACTGATAATGGTAGACAAACAAATCCAAATCCATTAGCAACAGCAGCTGGGACTGCCATACAAAGACAAGTGACATTCAGTTTTTGCTGACCCACAGCGATTGTAGCATGAGTTGGGACAGGAATACGGTAGGCTACAGTAAAGAGGAAAGTGCTCACATTACATTATAAATGAAAACAACTGAGTCGAGGAGAAGGTCTAAACCGTGCACATTACATTGAAGACGATGACAAATCGTACTTTGAAGTAGATGGATCCTTGCTGCTGACTATGTTAAAACAGTATTTGCTTTTTCTATGAAACTTTGCAACGATTAAGCCGGTTTCATGAATACGGAAACGGAAACGGTAACGTCAAAAATCCGTCAAGTAGTGAAAAGAAAGAATGTTTCCTTGTGTACAGAAACGGCAATTCTCTCCTCCGTGTCAGTAAGATGAGCAAGGCCGCTGCCCGGGCAAAATACTAAAAAAAATTAAATCTCTACCACAAAAAAACAAAGAAACAAGAACGAGAAAAGCTAGGTGTAAATGCCAAGAGCGGCGAACCTCCCAAAACCGTAAACAGTAAGGTCGACGCAAAGTCGGACTGCGGGAGGGGGGGGGGGGTGGGGGGATTGAATGTAAGCTATCTTTCACTGAAGCCACTAGCCTCCTGATCTGGTGAAGATGACAAGAAGATTTTTGTAGTTTGTATACTTCTTTAATAACATCTGGGAAATTTGCCTCTGTGTCATTGCAGCCCAGTTACAACTGGAGCAGACAAATCGTCGCCATAGTGCAGCATCGGCCGGAGTTTTGTTTGGTTTTTTTTTAATTTGGGGTTTGGGGTTGGGGTGGGGTGGGGGGGGGGGTAGGGATAAAATGTATTTAATTTGTCCCGGCCAGCGGCCTGTTAGGCTTGCTCTTCTCGACTTCCAACCGCCAAGGTATCTTTAACGTGCACAACGTTCACACGGGCCCTCCGAGTTTTTTTTTTTTTTTTTGTCCGTATCCGAGAAGACTAGGCGCTCGATCCTACCTGCCATAGGATCAGGGAAAGGACAATATGAGAAAAATCCCAAAATTCCGACGTGCTTTATCCGACCGGGATTCGAGCCTGGTCCCTTCGGCATGGGAGGCGAGCACCTTGCTTTCAGGTCACCGGAATGGCAGAAGAGAGAAGAAAAAGTCCAAACACCGATCTCCCCAGTAGATAAAACGACCTAATTTAGGAGAAGCGGTATTTCTGTGACGTCGTGCACAAGTCAAATTCTCCCAGGCACATTTGAAAACGATCAATACAAACTTAATATAATACCTCAGATTTCACGGTCAAGGTAACCTCAAGCAAAGCCCACCCGCCAGTTTTTGAAAACGTGTGTTCACCTTGAAGGGTAAAACGGTATTGTGTATTGTAGTCCTGAGGCAATACACCACGCTCTATTTAAGTGGGTATTTATTATGTTGAACACACGTTAGAGTTTTGCACAGTTTAGTACTGAGGACATCGTGTGGCATTTGCCATATTGTTGTATGTGTATTTTTGCCTTTTGGAGAAAATGAGGATTGAACTTTCGTCGGTAAAAGGGTTAAAACGCAAAGACACATCTTAAAAAGTTTTGAGCTGAATGGAATGACACTTATACATGATGAAATCGAGGGGTGCCTGCGCAAACACCGTAATTCGAATATTTTCGATTTTTTAAATTTATTTTGCATATTCCGCTTCGCCTTGGTAAGTACTACAATTTGAAATGGTGCGAATTCCGTTATCGAATTAATAGACCTAATTATTGATGAGGATTTAAAGGTCGTAACTGACATTTGATACTTCACGTCAAACTTTCAAATCGCCCCTGTAAATTTACAAAACTGGCGATACGGCCTTTGCCCAGGCACCCTTCGAAAATTAGGAATGAGAGAACCACGTTTATGACAAAACCTCAAAATCGGCAAAAATCTCGCATACAACATGGCAAATACCCCTTGACACGATCGTAGATCAACTGGGCCGAAAATACAAGCTTGCAGATTGAGCAGAATTATTAGTGTTAATAATAGAGGATGTTTTATGGTAGTTGAATTTAAAATGACAGGAAATTTCGTTCTGCGGCTCAGCTTACACTCTGAAAATGACGTCAGTGTATTCCCCGAGTCAGCGGGACCAGTTAGTTCTACTAACAGACGCACTATTGTTATATCACTCTAGTCAAGTGTACCAACAATGCTCAGACAGTGATACTGTTCAAACGACTGGTCATACCATTTTAATGAACACTCGAAGTGGCCTTTTGAACAGCCATGAACGCACCCTAATGTCTCGCTGTTCTTTTTAACACAGAAGCCTAACATTAGACACCCCCCCCCCTCCCCCACAAACACACGCCACACCAAAAACCACCACCCACCCTCTTCCTCCCACTAAGTACTCCCGACACTATTGATTCGATCATTAGGAACTCAAAAGAGGGTCAATCTGGCGTCCATAGTAACCGTTGCTAACCGCGGCAGTCATGGTGAATGAAAATAAAGCCATTGCTATTTTGCCATTCTGTTTTACTCTCCATTTTGCCCGGCATAATGACGGGAAGTTCCTTGTCGTTTGAACTTTGACCTTGCCCTAGTAAGTATAAATTAAATTTATTATTAATTAACGCGTTTTGAGGAGAGGGTCCACGGTAGTGCTGTCTCCGCAGTGTTGGTGATGTCGGAAACAGCAGGGGGTGGGGGAGGTGTCGGGTGGGAGAGTAGGCGTGGTTACTGCACCGGGGGGGGGGGGGCACGGCAGAGAGGTGGTGTTGGAAGGTATCGTTGGCCTATATAAAAAGGATATCATACATTTTTGTGACACCATTGGTACACGGGACGCTTCTGTGTTTTCTAGGACTGTCTCTCTCTCTCAGACATTTCAAATCTGGTTTAGGTAAGATTTTTTTTTTTTGTATTTGATTTTTGTCCCCTCTTACATTCAAACAGATGATGAAATTCTAGTGTGTTGTTACTGATCTTTTTTTTTTTTTTTTGTATTTGATTTTTGTCCCCTCTTACATTCAAACAGATGATGAAATTCTAGTGTGTTGTTACTGATCTTTTTTTTTTTTTTTTGTATTTGATTTTTGTCCCCTCTTACATTCAAACAGATGATGAAATTCTAGTGTGTTGTTACTGATCTTTTTTTTTTTTTTTTTTATTGTCCTGCCTATGTCCTGTTTAAGTGAAAAAGCAAGTGTGGGAACACACTGTTCTTTGAGGGTAAGTACACATAATAATTATAATCTTAATGAGAATAATAATAATAATAATAATATATTGCATTTATATAGCGCCCAACCCCGTCGATGACAAGCTCTGGGCGCTTTAACAAACTCTTACACACACACACACACACACACGCATACACAAAAGAAATTCAAAAATATTTACTATTGTTGCTGCCGAAAAACACCTAGCCTAGTTTGTCTGAAAGAAATGGGTCTTCAGATGGCGTTTGAAAGAACCAATGTCATTAATTTCCCTGGTTGTCTTTGGAAGAGTGTTCCAGATAGTAGGGCCAAGAAATGAAAAGGACTTTTCTCCTACAGTGGACAGATTCATTTTAGGTACTTTCAATTTTGTAGTGTCAGATGATGATCTTAGTTGACGAGATGGAACATAGTAATCAGTTAAATCAACTAGGTACGATGGAGCAGTATTATTGACACATTTGTGACAAATGGATGACAATTTGTACATTATTCTTTTCTCGACTGGCAGCCAGTGCAAACTCTGCAGAAGTGGCAGTGCTGAATCTCTTTTCTTTTTCTTCAAAACAAGTCTCGCTGCATTGTTTTGAGCAATTTGGAGTTTTCTAATATTTTTTTGTGAAATTCCAGCCTAAAGGGAGTTGCAATAGTCAAGCTTTGAAAGTACAAAAGAATTTACTAAAACAGCCGCAGTTTCAGTTGAAATAAGATGTCTGATTTTACCAATTTTCCAGATTTCCATGTATAGAATACGAATGAGGTGACTAACCTGAGATGACATAGAAAGATTTGAATCAATGTAAACCCCTAGGTTTTTTACTTTTTTTGAAATTTCTATTGAATTAGTGCCAATTATCATCTCAGTTCTGTCCACTTCTTGCAGAACCCGCTCACGGCCTAATAAAATAACCTCAGTTTTATCCTCATTTAGTGCCATTTTGTTTTGGTTCATCCAGCTTTTAATTTCTGTTATACAGTTTCCAGCCTGCTGCAGAAGGCTGTCAACATCGCATGGCAAGGCAGAACTGTAGAGCTGGGTATCATCAGCATAGAAATGATATTGTAAATTAAATTTCTTTATTTCATGTACAAGTGGAATAGTATAGATAGTAAACAAAATAGGACCAAGCACTGAGCCTTGTGGTACGCCATACTGAAGCGCATAAGAAAAAGATCTTATTTTGTTGGTTACAACAAATTGGTGGCGATTTGACAGGTAAGATTCGACCCATTTAAGGGCGACCCCTCTGATTCCGAACGATGTTTCTAGCCTTCTGAGCAGGATTTCGTGATCGATGGTGTCGAACGCTGCTGATAGATCCAACAAATTTAGCAGAGTAATATTTCCAGAATCTGCCTTTACTAATATGTCATTCATGATTCTTAATAGTGCAGTTTCAGTACTGTGGTTACTTCTGTAAGCAGATTGAAATGGTTCCAACAGGTCATTATTTCTCAAATGACACATTAGTTGTTGTAATATCACCTTTTCAAGGATTTTTGAAAGAAAAGGAAGGTTTGAGACGGGTCTATAATTTTTCAACATGTTTTGATCAAGAGTCGTTTTTTTCAAAAGTGGTGTTACCCAGGCTGTTTTAAAATAATCAGGGACAGACCCACTTAAAATAGAGTTGTTTATTATTTTTGTAATAGTTGGAACCAGTTCATCAATACAAGATCTAACCAAAAATGTAGGAATAGGATCGAGGTCACAACATTTTGATGGCGATGCCATGATGATAGATTTTACAGATTCATTCGACACAACACCAAAAGTGTCTATAGGATTTCCCTGAAACTCATCAAAATGATCAATGGCATCAAAACTGTCAAGATTTTCTCGGATAGTTGTAACTTTTTTACCAAAATAATCAGCAAAAACATTGGGCAACAAATTGTTCTCGTAAATTGTGGGAAGAAGTGTTTCCTTTCTTTTCCCTGTGAGTTCATCACAAATACTAAAAAGTTCCTTACAAGATGTAGAATTTTGAAGTTTAGTGACATAGAAGTCTTTTTTTGCAAGTTTAATAACACATTTCCATTTGTTCTTCTGGTGTTTGAAAATGTCCTTGTGGACTGTAAGACCTGTCTTTAACCATTTCCTTTCTGCTTTGCGACATTCTGCTTTGGCTGCTTTGACATCTAGGGTGTACCATGGAGCGAACGGTCTGTTGGAGATTGACTTGGTCTTGATAGGTGCATGTCGCTGTAGTAGATCTTGCTGGATGTTATTATAAGATGTGATGTCGCCTTCAAAGTTCTCGAGAGCATTGGCCATTTCCGTCTTGAAGGCATTGATGTCGATACCTTTTATGTCTCTGGACGACACAACTTTTTTGATGATATTTGGCTTTGCGAAATCAATATCGAGTACGATGGTTTTATGATCCGAAATGAGTTTTTCTAGGACGGTGGTGTTGGTGAAGGTGCTCAAGGTTTGTTTGATGATCACTAAATCTAAGATGTGACCAGCTCGATGAGTTGGACATTTGATTATCTGAGACATGTTGCATTGGTCGATAAGTTCTTTAAGTCGTTTTACTTCAGATGATGTTTCAGAATCAAAATGAAAATTAAGATCACCCAAAAGAACAGGGTATCTTTTCTCGCAGGTTAAGCGTGGTAGGAGAACTTCAAGTGCACTCAGAAAATTGGTTTTACTGCCTGACGCTCGATAAATGCAACAAAATGAAAGACTTTGGTGCCAAGATCTAATGATAGCTCCATAATCTCAAATGTTTCAGGTTGGTAGCTAGTTTCCGGTTTAATAACAATTTTTTGTTCAAGTGATTTTCTGAAAATTACAGCGATCCCGCCTCCAAGACGATTTTTCCGAGGAAAAGATTTAATTTTGAAATTAGGTGTCAGTTCGTCTTCAATAATAGCATCACGCTCTTTCACTAACCATGTTTCAACGATAAACAGTAAATCTAGATTCTTTTCGTGAATGAGGTCCACAATGTCTTCAGTTTTATTTCTAGATGACTGAGCATTTAAATAACCAACTCTGATGTTACTGCACTGGTCACGTTCTACATCATCAGTGTCCACTTTGATTAAATTTGCTTTGCATACTTGTCTATATCCAGGGAGACAACCATGTCTACTGGTGATGTTTACTTTAATTCTCTGTTTGCCTCCCCTTCTTGAGCGTTTGGTTGCTGGTATTAAGTTAATTTTGTTGTTTCTTAATCTATGCATTACACTAGGTGGTACAATTGCTGTGTTCAAGGGTCTTAAAGCACACAGCTGGTCTCTTGAATAGGCCATTGTGGGATTACACAGTTGTTGACTGAAGGTGTTCATATTCACTTCACCAAGCACATCAGTGTGCACACCGGTCTCAGTGTGTAAGTGTTCACTTGTCAAAACAATGTTACCTGTACTAGCCATGAGTAGTGACAGGCCAAGAATAACACAAGCACAATGGTGGAAATTATTCCAACTTGAAGATCTTAAAATTGATCTGAGAATTTCTGACTTCAATTTCATAATTTTCACAATATTTTTTCACACATGAATTCACTGAAACCTAATAAACATGCTGGTACAAAAATCCAAAAGAAAGCCGATGTTGATCAGGAACAACAAGTAATAAAATGCAGAGCACAAAAAGGCTGCCAACCGGCGCACTGTGTCATACTGAATAATTACAGTGGGCGTGGTGTGTTTGTGTTATGAATAACTAGCCGCGATCTGAGGCAGCTAAAAATATGTGTGTGATTGTGGGAAAAAAATAGGTAAAAAGATCAAGTCACATCACAGCATTTTGTATTCACTATTTACATCTTCTTCTTGCTCTGGAGACAGTAATATTTATTATATACTTATGCAGCGTCCACTTCTCATTTAGAATAGGCTTTAAACG
>OZ007570.1:5291468-5301468 GCA_963931925.1 Onchidella celtica
TATGGTATTATACCAATGTAATGTTATTCTTGTAGGTGCCGGGGACGGGCCGAAGCGCCGCCTACGGTGAGCACAGGGGATAGGCCAGCATAGGGCCGAAGGCCACACATAGGCCAGGAGTGACGCTGTCGTGTAGGACAGTCGCAGCACATGAGTCGTGGCAGTCTGGCCACCGACAGGGACGTATATATGATCGTGAATGTGTTATTGAAATGCTAATGTGCTATTGCCATGTTGATGTGCTATTGGAATCCTAATGTGTTATGGCAATAGGAAGGGGCTATTGAGAGACTGCGGTGCCATTGAAATATTAATGTGCTATTAAGACATGGAGAGGAGAAGCTGAGACCGAAGTGTCTTTAGAAAGTAACTACCGGGTTGTGGACCCGAGGAAGTGTGCGTACGGGAGAAGGCCGTTGTACGGCAGTTGAATTGAATAATATAATGTCTGTATTTGCGCTATTATCTTTATGTTTATGTATAATAAATGTGTGAGTCTGATGGGTTGTTCTGTTAAGTGTTAAACTTGTTCGTTCGTGATTGTTGTCTTGTTATAATTATTACATCTCCCAGTCTGGGATTTGTGACACCAACTTTGATGTACGCAATAATACCAACAAGACTATACGTTGCAACACCAACTTCGACGTATGCTGTAAACCAGTTACGCTGTCAGGGTGTCACTATGACCGTCAAACATGTCCTTCAAGTTTACAACACATCATTGATTTCATCCTGTACGAAGTTTTTTTTTTTTTTTGTATGCATGACTTTAATACATCAGTTCAAACCATAAACTTTGTGACACACAACGACAACAGTTAAACGCGCCACACATGCCGAGGTAAGTCGATTTATTAATTTTAACATTTGTAATTCATTTTATAAATATAGCCATCATGATCGATACATGACATAATTTAAACCCCCTAAACTGTGACCTTGACTTTGGAAATGTAGAGAAGCTTCTTTTCTAGAAGAAATATGTTTCAACCGGGTAGCGGCTGATCTGAGACATGTTTCTTTTGTTGACATGCGCCATGGACTCTGCTGTTCTAGTCGCTTTTGCTGCTATTGTAGTCCGTGTTGTTGTGGTCGTCGATGATACCAGTCAACACTTGCCCCGGTGTGTGGGTGTGTTGATTTGAAATGTTCAAGTAGCGGCACGACCTGACCAATGAGACGTTGATTTTTTTTAGACCTAAGGCACTGGTTCTCAACAGGGGGGAACGTGGGGGGGGGGGGGGGTCTATTCTCAGGTGGAGGGGAGGTGTTCTATCTGAGGGAGGGGTTCTACGATTTGAGAGGAGAGGGGGACGTTCTTCCTGAAGGAGAGGGACCGTCTACGGGATGTAGTGGGGTTTGGCCCTTCCGGAGGAAATATCGAAACCCTTTGGCATTGCTCAACAATAATATCCCTGGCTATAATATCATGAAACAGTACTAATGTGTTGGCAACAACTACAGATCAGAAGCCCTTTTTCCGACAAATATTCTATGAACTTCTAGAAGGAATTGTATTTTTATATGGATAAAGAAAACGTGTGTGTACGTTTGTGGGGAAATCGGGGGGGGGGCGGTTGGGGGGGGGGGCGGTTACAATATTTCAAATATCTGTTTATAAACCAAAACTGTTTACAAGATAAGGGGTATATTTCAAGCAAAACAGTTCTTTTCTCTCTCCCTCTCTCTCTCTCTCTCTCACTCACTCTCTCTCTCTCTCTCTCTCTCTCGCTCTTTTTCTTTCTCTCTCTTGTTGTGTGATTCTTAATAGAGCCAGCGATATACATGATGAAAGGACAGAGTCGCTATCATTGTCCTTAACTGAGAATTGCTCGCAATAATTTTTGCTGCTAGTCAACTCAGTAGGCGCATTGTTTGATTCCAGCGATCCGGGGTATCCCATCATCCTTGGTGGGCCCAGTTTTTTTTCACATTTAAGTGAACTGGCTGTGCGGAAAGACTCGAGACTTGAGTTTACTGGAGGAACAGGTTTCAAGAGGGGAAGACCCACCATGTTGATGAAAGTCCTGAAAGAAATGTTGGACCTTGTAATGCCTGGAGCAAAACACTTTACATTAAGACTGTGTGTTTGCTGGTTGAATGGACACACACAAAAGCGGTTTCTTACTTGATTAGGAAGGATTCTTATTCTAAATGATATGTCACATAATGACAAGAGTCAAGGGGGAAGAATCTTGGGCTGTATTTTTCCACGAGAAATGGGACTGCGAGCTTCGTTTATACTTTGACTCTATAGCGGTGAGGAGCGGAGCGGAACGGATGCTGTGGACATGCATACAGGGGCAAAGAGTGTTTTACTTTGTCATACGTCATTTTCCGTAAAATCGCGGAGCGGATGATGCGGACAATACCACTTAGATGATCGTTCCATGTATTCACCTATCTTTAAACACTAACCTTTCATTGTTCAGGAAGGGTGAAACCGAATATCAATCCAGAAAAAGATGTGAGTTTGCATTAATTCGACATTTCATAGCTACCGTTATCAGGACGTGGGCGATACCCGTTAGGAACAAAGACGCGATTTCTGGCGTGTATTCTTCAAGACATGGTCATATGCAGTATCACGCAAAGGCTTAGTGGTGTATATCTATGCGCAAAGGTCATTGTCAAGAACAGATTTAATTCATAAATGTTTCCACTGACTAAATTTTTGTGAGAGAGCAGTGAGTAATTTTTACAAACGTAATTATTGTGCGAGCCAGCATAGCTTGGTCTCGTGGACAAGTTGTTTTGAACAGTTTTTTTTATAATAGATAGATAGAAGGTGTGGGGAAGGATAGACGGACAGCGTAGGTGTGCATGACTGAGCACTTGTTATATCTCGTGTTTTGAACTAGGTTTAGTAAAGAGGGAAGGGGTGAGTAGGAATTAAATGTTATTGAGACGTCTGTTGACGTACAGAAAATACCGTGATCCAGAGTAAAAGCTCGGGGTTTTGAACATGTTAAGAATTTATTGCTATAAAATTAAATTATATTGTATGAAGTAATTCGACCTTTGATGTCGACCCAAGGTCGTTGCGTAGGGCTGTTACTTAAAATAACTCAGTTCGGCAGCTGAGCTAGAAGTGGTTGCACCAATCACAATCCAGGAATTAGACGGTAAGCTGCAGATGCAGTCCAGTATTTAAGGCCATACAGAACTTAGTTCTGGGCCACATGTAGACAATCCATTTACGAGGTGGTCGGCGATAGTCCTCAGCCAGATGAGGGACATAGAGACGCAGTTGAGCAGTCCATTGTGAGGAGCCTGATTTAAAGCTCCAGAGCCTAAGCTACTTGGTTTGATATAAACCCACAGCGTTTACATCCAGCGCTCTCACTCCTAGTGAGGGCCGCATGGTGAGAGTCCATACTAATTTGTAATGATGAAAGTGAACCGTTCTACTTACTTTTGAAGACAGTTTCAGAGCTACCGCCAGACAACGCATGGTTGTACAAGCATTCTCCATGGCGTGTCTAGAGGAAATGTCCATATCATAACATGTCTCATTGAATTAATAGAATTTAAACTGTTATATCCGTCGCCACGTGCGCGGATTCTTTTTGCCATATAACTCATATGACCTGCAAGTAGTTAGATTGAATACGTTAGTCTTTATAAAAGCTGTAGTTCCATTAGTTAGATTCAGTTGCCTTTGAATTGATATTTATATTTATAATTATATTTGTTACATTAATTCCTGTAATTAAACTGCCCTACAGTTCTGCTAAAATTGAAAGCAATTGATTTATTTAGTTTTTAGAGTGCAAGTATTTATTTTTGTGTGTTCGTCGATTGTGGGAGCGGACCTCGAAAGAGTGTCAGTCGAAATATCCCCATGTAACCCACATCGCGACAGTCATATCACGTTGAAATAATTTAGAGGCAATTTTGAATAATAATAAAAATAATGTCTATTATTCCCATGTGTGAAACGGCAGGGCTTTGATATTACGAAATTCGATCAAAGCTCTACATATTGTGACAAACATGCCACTCTAGTGTTCAGCTGATTAAAAATAATTGAGCAAGCAGTTGGTAAGAATGTCTGGCATTCACTGTATTTTTTCCAAATACATATAAATGTATATTATATTATTTAAACATAAATATATAAAGTACATACATGTACTAATCCGACTAAAATCAGTTTAAGGTCGTTTTTGCCCTCCACAATTCGCCTCATCCAGTAGTTTTAACTAGGATGTGTGCCACATTTTACTTAGGTTCTCTACCATGTCACTTCATGTATGTCTGTTATTGAGTTATTGATTTGGGATGTGTTTATGTAATAATAATAATAATAATAGTTCGTCCATCAGGTATGATGATGACCTTAACAACACCAGAGGAATAAAGAACAGAAATTGTTGAGAATTTCAACACATGGACAATAAAGAGAACTAAAGGACACAGAGGACAGAATGGAAAGACTGTTCTTTCATGACTTATGGCTTCTCATGTGACTGATAAGTCCTATTTTTGCCCTGCAGACCCTTCCACATAAATGACAAGAGTGCTCCGTTGGTTCAGTACCACTGGGCCTTTTCTTGCGCCGTTCTCTTTTTTTGATAGCCTGCTGGACTCTGTCAGCTTCCCATGCTTTGCTGCCTCTGGTAAGGGCCGCCCTCCAATTTGCACGATCAAGCGAGAGCTTTTCCCACTCACTCACATCAATGGCAAAGGCCTTCAGTGATTGCTTGAGAGTGTCTTTGTAACGTCTCTTTGGGGCCCCAACATTCCTCGTTCCATTGGAGAGCTCAGAGAAGAAGTTTTGCTCAGGGAGTCTGGAGTCGGGCATTCTGACAACATGTCCTGCCCAACGTAGCTGAATTTTTTTCAGGTGGCAGAAGATGCTCAATTCCTTGGCACAATTGAGGACCTCAGTGTCTGGAATTTTATCCTGCCATTTGATCCTTAGGATCTTTCTAAGGCAGGCCAGATGAAAGTGATTTAGCTTTCTGGCATGCGATTGGTACACTGTCCAGGTTTCAGCCCCATAGAGTAGGGTGGGAAGGACCACAGCATTGTACACTTTCAGCTTAGTGTCTGTGCGAATGCCGGCGACATCCCATACTCTCTTTCGAAGCCTGCCAAATGCAGAGCTGGCTTTGCTGATTCTTGAGAGAATTTCAGTATCAACACGAGCCGCGGAAGACAGTGTACTGCCAAGATAGGTGAAGTTCTCCGACACCTTCAGAAGACTGTCATGGACTTTGATATTTGGGGTCACAGAATACTTGTCGTCTGGAGTAGGCTGATGGAGCACTTCCGTCTTCTTTGTGCTTATTGTGAGGCCAAAGTTGTCACAGGCACTAGAGAACTTATCAACACAGTTTTGCATGCTATCCTCATCGTGTGCCAGAAGTGCACAATCATCAGCAAATAGTAGGTCACAGACTTGAGTACTTTTGGTTTTGGTTTTTGCCTGAAGTCTCCTGAGGTTGAATAGACTGCCATCAGTTCGGTACTTGATGCTTACCCCTTGAGGAGGAGAGCTAAAGGCTTCTTGTAGCATTGCAGAGAACATGATGCTGAACAGAGTTGGGGCTAAGACACAACCCTGTTTTACCCCATTTGTGGCAGCAAAGGGCTCTGAAACACTGCCGTTGCTTTTGACTGCAGCTTGCATTCCATCATGAAACTGGCGCACTATTGTGATGAATTCGGGTGGACACCCAAACTTCGCCAAGATTTTCCAGAGGCCTTCACGACACACTGTGTCAAATGCTTTTGTGAGGTCAACAAATGTGATATACAGCGCTTTATTTTGTTCCATGCATTTTTCCTGAATCTGTCTGGCAGCAAAAATCATATCCGCCGTTCCCCTCTCTTTACGAAAGGCACATTGGCTCTCGGGAAGCAAGTCATTTGACGAGAGGTGATCAAGAAGGCGATTCAGAAGCATTCTTGCCAATATTTTGCCAGCAATTGAAAGTAGAGAGATTCCCCGATGGTTGTCACAGACTTGGCTGTCCCCTTTGTTTTTGTACAGATGGATGATTGAAGCATCTTTGAAGTCCTGTGGCAGCTTCCCTGCTTTCAACATATGATTGAACAACTCGGTCAACCTTTCAATAAGCTTTTCTCCACCGAAGGCATACACCTCAGCAGGAATTGAATCCACGCCTGGTGATTTGTTAAAGGACATCTGATTTGTGGCAGTTCGGGTCTCATTTGCTGTGAATGGCTTGGCAAGAGCTGCATTAATAGGAGTCTGAGGGAGGCGGTCAATGGACTCAGTATTTATATTTGATGGCCGATTTAGCACACCTCCGAAATGTTCTGCCCAACGCTGAATTATGGCATTCAATTCAACAGTGCGTGTTGAACCATCTGACGCAAGAAGTGGCGTAGTGCCAGAGCCGGATGGTCCAAACACAGCTCGGAGGCTCTCAAAGAACTTTCTAGTGTTGTTTGTGTCGGCATATTTCTGAGTTTCTCTTACTCGCTCTTCAAGCCAGTCATTTTTCATTTTCCTCAGCTTCTTCTGGAGTACACCCTTACATGCACGCAGTGCATCAGCTTTTGCTGTGGAAGAGGGGTCACTGCAGTGAGCTTGGATGAGACTATTTTTTTCTTTGATGAGCACTTTGATTTCATTATCATTATCATTGAACCAGTCCTGGTGCTTGCGGACAGGAAAACCAACTGTGCTGCTGGCGCAAGAGTGTACAGTCGTATTTAGGTCAGTCCAGCTCTGTTCAATGTTCTCAGGGTCAAAAGTCACGCAATCCAATTTTGAGGAGAGTTCTGATGAGAGCTCGCTCTGTTTCTCAGCTGAGCAGAGTTTTGAAACATTTAGGCGTTTAGGTGGCGCTTTCCCTTGAGGGCGTCTATTGCGCCTCAATGTTAGTCTGAGCTTGCAAACAATGAGTCTGTGGTCAGTTCCACACTCGGCACCACACATCGCCTTTGTTACAAGGACATCCTTTCTGTCAGTCTTCCTCACAATGACATAGTCTATGAGATGCCAATGCTTTGAGCGGGGATGCATCCATGACGTTCTGTTTCTCACGGGGAGACTAAAATTTGTGTTGGTAATGAACAGGCCAAATTCAGCGCACAAAGTAAGTAAGCGCAACCCATTGTTATTGCATGAACCAACTCCATGAGGGCCCAAAACATTTGGCCACGCTGAGATTTCGGAGCCAACCCTAGCATTGAAGTCCCCCAAGAGAATCAGCTTATCAGCTGCCGGGACAGAGCATATGACAGATTCTAGATCAGAATAGAACTTGTCTTTGGCTTCATCTGGGTTTGTCATGGTGGGCGCATATGCGCTAATAAGGGTGGCTGACTGGCTTTTCCCAACTGGGATCCTGAGTGTCATTAGCCTGTCATTTATTTCAATTGGCATGGACTGCAAGTTTCTGACAAGGTCATTTTTAATTGCAAACCCAACACCATGCTGTCTCGGTTCGACTGCACCCTTGCCTTTCCAGAAGAAGGTGTATCCACCACTGAGCTCTTTGAGTTGGCCACTATCAGGGAGTCTGGTCTCACTGAGTGCCACTATGTCCAGGTTGTACCTGCTGAGCTCAATGGCAATAAGTGCAGTGCGTCTTTCCGGGTTGTTTGAGTTGTCCTGTAGTGTGCGTATATTCCAGGCTCCTAGCCTGAGTAAGCTGAATTTCTTTTTGTTTCGACCGCAAAAAGGGATCCCCACTGGTCGCGGTATACCAGTCAGGGTGATGTGAAGTGGGCTTTCTTTAGGGCACCTTTTCTAGCCCCTTCCTCAGTTGAGGTGAGCAGTGCTATCCTTAAATAAGGCTGCTCAGCTACTGTGGGTGCTGCCTCCCCACGCCTCCACTTCAATCGACGATGAAGCGACCATAGCCCACAGCCACCAACGTGTAGGTCTGTGCTAACAGCTTCCAGTCTATCCAAACCTGCTGCCACCGCACTCGCCCATCGCCGTTGGAATTTTGAGAGGAAAGAAGACGAGACAAAGATGAAAGAAGACGAGGTGAGTGTTAAGACTGGCGCAAAGAATTAGTTTTTAGTGAGAAAGAGCTGCGCAAACATCAGACTCACTCTCTCGCCTGGACACAACTTATCCAAGTGGCAAGACAGGGTCAAGACGACTGGAAATGTATCCAGGTGCAGGAGGATGCCAGAGGGACAGTCATATTGCCTGACCGGCTGCCTGTAGGCTACTCCACAGCCTCGCAGTCCCAACTGACTAGGGTGAAAGACCCAAACCAAAGAACACCAATACTGGTGGATGCTCTGTGTCACGATATCCAGGCCAGAGTGACGGTATATTGCCATCTGCCCTATCAATCAACCACTGGCCTGCTGCCGCCAGCTTCGAAGCTGCGTCCGGGAAGTTTGCTCAATTCTACGTCTGTGATTTAGGCAAACAAGCCTATGACCACACCGCTACCGGGGGCCAATATGAAGGACTCAAGTACTGAGGGTCACATTGTGCCCTAGCATGTGGCCGTTGGGTTAGATGACGTAAGATATGTGTACAACGCGTGTGTGCTATTAAACGCTCTGTGAAAGAGAATTTGCCGTGTGGGATACTCAAGTCATTCTTATCTTATCTTATCTTAAAAAAGGCATTGTTGGAATGTCAGAACAGCTGATTTAAGATAAGATAAGATAAGATAAGAATCACTTTATTATCCCATATGGGAAATTTGTTTTCACAGAGTGTTTAACAGCACACACGTGGTACATACATCTCACGTATCATTATAAATAAACAAACTCAATAAGTCAATAACAGACACACATGGCGTGACATGGAAAGAACCTTAATGAAATGTGGCACACATCTATCTATAAGATGACTTGCTGAGGCGAATTGCTGAAGGCAAGAATGATCTTCTGTATCTTTCCCTGTTTGTTTTCATGTGTATTATTCTGTTGCTCTTGGATGATCTAGAAACCTGATGAAACAGGGGATGGTGGCTGTCATTTAAGATGGACATGAATTTCTTCACACAAGCATTTGAGTATAGATGATTAAAACTGAAAAATGCCGTGTCTGTCATATTGCATACTTTCTTGATGATTGTGTTGTTAAGTTTATGCTTGTCACTTTCTCTTGCATTACCTCCCCATGCTGTAATACAATAAGTTATTATACTTTCGATGGCAGCTTTGTAGAACAGGGAAAGCAGTGTTTTATCAACATTAAAAGATCTTAATTTTCGTAAAAAGTACATTCTCTGGCTGGCTCTTGAATGGACATTTGAAATATGTGTATGCCAGTCTAGATTGTGGTGGATATATATACCCAAATATTTGTAACATTCAACTCGCTCAACCTCTTCATTATCAATGCTTAATGGTGGTAAAGGTGCCGTATTTGTCCTCAAATCAATTACAATCTCTTTTGTTTTCTTCACATTCAAAACAAGAAAATGATCATGGCACCACTGTACAAATCTGGCTATTTCTGTAATATAGGCATCTTCATCGACTGACTTCTTGATAAGACCTTGGATGGTAGTGTCATCTGCAAATTTGATTATATGAACATTGTCAGACTCACTTCTACATTGACTGGTATAAATGGTGAAGAGGACAGGAGATAAAACGCAGCCTTGTGGCGCTCCTGTGTTCGTATAGAGAGTTGGTGACGTAAAAATACTCTGTCCAACATTTAAACTTACATACTGGGGTCGATTAGTAAGGAAATCTAGTACCCACGATACAATATGTTTGTTGACATTCATTTCCAACAGTTTTGAAACAAGGAGATGTGGTTGAATAGTTCCTAGCTGCCGCTTGTAATGGTTACTTGCACTTACTTCATTTATCTTTAAATTGTTCTGAGGTGGGCGATGGGAATGGGGAAAGAAATAGTCAATGAAATAGGGAAAATGGGAGAGAGAGAGAGAGAGAGAGAGAGTGAGAGAGAGGAGAGGGCGAGAGAGAGAGAGGGTGAGCGAGCGAGAGAGAGAGAGGGAGAGAGTGTGAGAGAGAGAGAGCGTGTGAGAGAGATAGTGAGCGATAGAAAGAGAAAGAGAGAGAG
>OZ007570.1:5306468-5353968 GCA_963931925.1 Onchidella celtica
AGACATGCCAAAATCAAGGTCGCCATCAGAAATATCTGGATGGCCCTGATTTACCGACTACCGACAGAACTTTCGCTTATTCCGAGTTTGTCCTACCCCCTATCCACCATAAAGTGTCACTAGTGATGTACACGCATTTATCACTCGCTTGCATTTTCCACGAGAACTCAGCGCTAGAACTGTAAGTTGCTTCTAGTGTTTTCTACAATATACACAATAAATCAACTAAATGATCACTAAAATAAATATCCCTTAATGATGTCCCTAAGTACAAATTCTCACGAAATCAGCATTCGCCAGCAAGCGGAGCCTAGATGGTTGAGAGGGTTCACTTTCCCTTTCCATTATGTTCGTTGTTTCCGATGTTTCCATCCTCCAACCTTTCTCTTTTTCTCTTTATGCCCATGCATTTGCTGATGTTAGATCGAACCATATGCAGACTTAAGCAACCCTGATAGAGTTCCAGTATTATTATGTTCGATACATCGGGTAAAAAAAAGTCTGCGCTGCTGAGCTAATCTTTCATGTTGTCTACATGGAATTTTTGCCTGTGGAGATTTAGTCTGTGTAGTATTAGCATTCCGCATTGCGGCAAACTTACAGTTCAGATACTTACTTCTTTTCTTGATTTATCTTTTTAGTTGTTTTAGGGAGTTAGCTTGCCGGGTATCATTTGTTACGAAATGTTTGTCAATTTCGTATTAAAATTTATAGTTATGGAATCAAGTGACGTGTTTTGAATGCAAGTAAACAAACAAACAAACAAAAAACAGTAGTATACAGTGGTCAGTTTTTATCTCTCTTAGCATTGAGTTCAAAATGGCCCAGCTAGTTTAGCATAAATAATATGCAAGGTTACTGCACAGAAATAAACGGTTTAAAAAATGTACTAAAATCAAAAACTATGTAAGATATTGACACTCGCCATGCACGCTGTTGTGGAGAAAATGTTGAAGTTCATTGCAGCAGTTCACAGATATTTGATATGTACATCTGTAGTCACAAGGCAGAATTATTATCATAGTGGAAGTCAGAGTCTTGCCCACTGTTAGTTGAACATACGGGGCTTTGTTTGCGCTTCGCCAAACCCACGTTCTAAGTGGTTGGGGGTTGGAGTTTAATACATAGATAGATAGATAGATAGATAGATAGATAGATAGATAGATAGATAGATAGATAGATAGATAGATAGATAGATAGATAGATAGATAGATAGATAGATAGATAGATAGATAGATAGATAGATAGATAAATAGATAGATGGATAGATAGATAGAAAGATAGATCGATAGATCGATAGATAGATAGATAGATAGATTGATAGATAGATAGATAGATAGATAGATAGATAGATAGATAGATAGATAGATAAATAGATAGATAGATAGATAGATAGATAGATAGATAGATTTAGATAGATAGATAGATAGATAGATAGATAGATAGATAGATAGATAGATAGATAGATAGATAGATAGATAGATAGACAGATAGATAGATAGATAGATAGATAGATAGATAGATAGATAGATAGATAGATAGATAGATAAGCAGCGAGGCAGGCAGACAGACAGATAGATAGGTAGTGAAGTGTAAACGAATCCGCTTGAGAGATCAAAGGAAAAGGTTTGATGGGAAAACATGTCAAATGAAACCGACCCTAATGGTTTGTCATGATACTGGTGCGTGTCCTGAAACTGTGTTAGTGTAGAACATAATGAGGGCAAGTGCGGTGAAAATAATTGAGATATTTGCCATGACTGTAGCCGTGTACAGCCCGTAGGATTTCTGAAAATGTTGGAGTTTTAATTCTGAAAACTAAAGGCTAACAAACGTTTTTGTTTGTTTGTTTTTTAAATTTAATTTTAACAAATATTTTTTTCAGAAAGTTATTCTGTGTTTTGTTTACAGAGCAGCATTCGAATCGAGAACTTTAACGATTTCTACTCCCAATTAAGCAGACAAATTCAGTGAAGGTGGCCTTCCAGATATTGAAACTGTATTAAGCTTTCAGAATTAAGAGAGCCCCAAATACCAAATTTGTAAGATACCTACAACCCAAAGACGAAAAATATTTATTATAAAAACCACAGAGAAACTGTAGAGTCGCAGTGAAGCTTAAAGCAAAGTAGCCCTGCCGAAATACAAGCCAGGACTCGCAGCCGTGTTGCCGTATTGATTTAACTAGCCGACCTCGGCAAGGTAAATCTTGCAGATTTTTTTGTAGGAAGCCCAACCTTATATCTAGATCTATGCTACATTGAAAGCAGCATTTGGATTCAATACAATGACTGTTAGAACTTACGTAGAAATACACAGATCCCGATGTGATTACGTTGATTTTCGACCACCAACGTGTAAAGAGAGGTCAAGGACAAAATTTCCGATCATGCTTTTTGATTCTACTCGAAGAAAATGCGTCTTTATTTTTGCGGCAAAAAAGAAAAATCGCAAACAAATAATATTAAAAGGTGATTTTTGTCCGAAATAAATGTGTCCACGTAACTTCTTCAAAAATTGATGCAGTACACCAAGTTTCATGATTTTTGGTGGCGTAGTCGCGAAGTTTTAGCTACTTACAGGTTCACCCTCTAGCTCAATTATAGTAAGATATTCTATATAACTATTGCACATTCTTCATTTTCTTATTGTTCGATAGTTTTATCTGTTCAAATTTCTTTTATTTTTCTGCTGTTGTTTTTTTTTCTTGATAAACGTATTTCACCGAAACATTGATTCTTTTTTTTTTGTCGTCTCATTTCTTTGCGTTTTATTGTATCGTTTGGATATTATTTCTTAGGCCAGGCTTTGCGACATACAACTTTTTCTATGTGCCAATTTTTGACTTTACATGGCAACCCAAAGATCCTGCCAGCGTAGTGTCATTGCTTCTGTTCGCAAGAGCGTTTACAAACGAACTCTGTATAATATTGAATTACACTGCTACATTATTATAGTATTGGATGTCGGGTCATGTGGTGATGCATGACAGTGATGTGTGTACGTGTGTTGTACTAGGTCAAAAATGTGGTAAATAAAATGTTTGGATAACACGGCTATAATTGAACTTCTGGAATGGTATGTGTAGCCTATATATGGTGTTTATGGACTAGTTCGAGTTAGGTGAGCTGAATTTCATGTCAGTTTTTAGATTTGAATTTTGGTTTAGTGACACATTTTAAGGAGTAGATCTAGTATTTTCCTTCATTCTCTATCCCTTTGTCCCTCTCTCTCTCTAGCTTTCCCTCTCCTTGCCTCTCTCCCTCACTCAATCTCTGATCTCTTTCATTCTGTCTGTCTGTCTGTCTTTCTCTCCCCCCCTCCCCCCCTCTCTCTCTCTCATAACAAGAGTAAAACCGAAGTATATTCTTCTGGAATTCCTCTTTCTGTTTGTCTGTCTGCTCTGTCTGCTTGCTTTGTCTGCTCTCTCTCTCTCTCTCTCTCTCTCTCTCTCTCTCTCTCTCTCTCTCTCTCTCTCTCTTTCTCACACAAATACCTAGTATGCCACAGTACCTATTCCATTCGGTCTCTTACAGACCGCCAAGTGCAATAAACAATATAACAAGTTATTGGTCCACTTCAGATAACATTTCTTTACCAAAGATTATTGTACCATTTGCATCTGGAATGCCACAGAAACTGCAGCTTGACAATACCCATATCTCTCCGCGTACAAGTCTTGAACGTCCACACTAAAAGTCATATAATTCTACATACATCATATTAATGGGGCAGTTAATCTTTTACTCCATATTTCCACGAGCTGCATTCAAGACACAGAGAGAGCGCGGACTCAACTACAGTGCACACAGACTAATAAAATACCCAGACTGGATGATCCATTGTATGACGTCACAAAACAGCGAAAGGTCATGAACCATCACTCATTGTTGGTTTACGGTAACGAACGACGCTTCAGCATAGCTACAATTTTGAATGGCCCCATGTCTTTATCGTGCGCAACGTACACACAAGGTTTTCGACCTTATCCGAGAAGACTAGGTGCTTGATCCTATCTACAATAGGATCAGGGACAGAAATTTTTCCCATCAAAGAAAAATTCCAATATGTCTGCACCGACGAGGGATCGAACCCGGTACCTTTGGCATGAGAGGCCAGCACCATGCCTCTAGACCACCGTATCCCTTCACCTTACTGCAGCACAAATGTTATCCCCCTAAGTAGTCATTGTGAAAGTAGGCAGAATATATTTATTTGCCTTGACTATTTCATATTGCCACGACAATAATATTCACATTCATCACTGTCTCATTTAGTCACACCTTTCCAGAAACGAAGTGCATATCTGTGCAACATGTTGTATGCAGTACAACATGTTGTGGGCTGGGGTAACTCTACCTGATTGGTCTAAAATGTAAGCGCTCTTCAATCATTGAAGAAGATTCATTCACATTGTGTGTTCAACGTTATCGAATTGTGTGCACAACATGTACGGATATGCCCACCCTTCCAGAAAATCAACGTTTCGTGTGTGCTCCACTCCCACCCCCGCCTTCCCCCTCTCCACCTCCATCTACAGTTTCAAAGTAAACAAACACTATTCAAGGCACTCCAAACTTCCCGTTGAGATACCAGACGGAGGAAGTAGTTGACAGGTCCTTTCTGCAGCTAAAAGAACGTCTGTCAGGGCTCAAACAGAATGATAAGAAAAGAACAGAAGTGCAAACAGAAACGAGAACAAGAATAAACAAACACTGAGAAATCCGGCATAGAAATGAGCTTGGACATGATAAAGTCTCAAGACGTTTTACAATTAACATTGAATCGGTGACAAACCTATAGAGGGAATCAGTGCATGGATTCTGGTTTTGACTTGAAATGTTTTGAAAGGCAAACAAAGCGATACGCACTGTCTGTTCAGAAAAAGACCTCACTGTCATTGTCAGAGATCATATCACTGTTGAGATAGTCAATTGTACGGCGCCTGATTCACTGACTCGCATTATTATATCTAATGGTGTCATCAGGCCAGGCTTGAATATCTGAAGTCACTGGACATTATGTCGTGAGTATTAACTATTTCACCTACTGGGTTTTGTCAGAAACAGGGCCTGATTTAGACTAAGAAAGGCCTTAAGTTATTCTGGCTGAGAGGCCCTTCCTAATCCCGTACCTTCACACCTAGAGGGAGATGGAAGTGTTTTAAATAATTTGACCAATGACAATGATGCTGATAGGTGTTTAAAATTCAGCACTTCTCAATATCTTCTCGAAAAGGACATAAGCTAGGAACATTACAAAAGATTTGTTCAGAAACTACTGTGCATTGTAACATCATGTAAGTAAGAAACGCGCGACACCAGGCGTGTCACAAATTATTATGCAGACTGGCCTGAGGGGGGCCAGGCCCCCTCAGATTATGAAGCCCTAGACTTCAGCCTATCTAGCTCTGTGGTTGACATGTTGTTTCTGTAAAGTGCATAGAGCATTTTAAATGGATATGCGCTATATAAATGCTATACATTATTATTATTATTATTCTTAATGGTAAATCCAGCTCTGGTCAGGAAAAAAAAAAAAGTCATGTTCAGGTTTTTCCTCAGCAGTTATTTACGTGAATTTGTCCCACCCTGGACTCCTGGTACTAGCGTTTCTGTCTTCGTTGCTTTTCTCCAGACCCCCCCCCCCCCCAGTCTGAGACTCTCTTTAACCCTACTACTGTCATAAGCCTATTAAATTGTCAGTTTTGTTGATCCTTGGACTGTCAGAGCCAATTATATCATCTCTCCCAAAATGGACGCATGTACCTATGGGGTTTCTAAATCAGAAACAGCCACAGACACTAAATTTATGAATATTTGCAGTTTGAACACCATTGGTACGACGGAACTAATCTTTCCTGACAGTAATAGGGTTAATGGTTTGCTTCATCTGACGTCACAGAATCTGTGCTCCTACGAAATTTGAAATTTTATTTCGTCTTTCGGCGCAAGTTCCAAGACCATAATGTTTCGTTCTCCTGGGAGTTCCAGTTCTTCTTTTTGAATTACAACTAATATTTGTGACGCAACGTGACGGTGCCCCCGTAAGGCACATTTTAGGTAAACTGAGTTATTGATATCAAGTGAAAGAGAACTCTTTTCCCTTGGATTTGACGCAAGATTCATTGAATTCTGAACATTTTTAGACTGCGTTATAAGCAACTGAAGTTGATGACTATCACTTTTTTTGAAGAGGTAAAGTTTTGAGAAAAGTTCGTTTGGGCCTAGGCCTGTAACTATCTTCCGTACCGAACCGTCGTGTTGTGTCACATTTGCGAGTGCGTGTTTTCAAAGATGATGTAGAGAAGAAAAAACATCAACACAAATCTTTACAAGTGAGCATGTTTAGCTGCCGTGCAGTGGGGGGGGGGGGGTCCAGTTAACATCACAATTATGGATGCATTATAAGGCATTGCTCAACAATAGACACAACTCAGCATTTCCTCCATTTGGCTTTGTGATTAGAGTACCGAACCCCGAACTACATCTTTATGGATGACGTCGATGTTGTGTATGTCTCACGTCTTGAACACACACACACACACACACACACACACACGCGCGCACGCACGCACGCACGCACGCACGCACACACACACACACACCACCCACACACCCACACCCACACCCACACACACACACATACACACACACACACACACACACACGGTGACACTGGTATATTTATGTGTTCGTCATTAACCTCGTCGTTTGTCTCCTTTCCACCTGTCCTAAGGTCGTTGTACGCTATATCGTGAGAAAGCAAGTTCCTTGTATATTTTGGGATGTTTGGAAGTTCAGTCAGTCGGTGTAGTAGACGTCTAGCTGGGCAATGCGTACCTGTACAGTGCCCAAGTATATGTGAAACTGTTTCCCTGTATGACGTGTATCTATGCAGTGACATTAGCCATCATATCCATATATAGACTTATGTCTGACATATTAGATATTAACTCTGTGGACCTTACAGAAGGACTTGCGTTATTCTATATTGTTCTGAAAACCCCACGCACGACACCACGGTAGGTGAAGCAATTTTATACATGTGACAAGGATTTAACATCTGGAGAAGAAGAAATATATATGCCCGCGACGACATCTCTTTCTGGAAAGGCTGTCGTTAGATTGGGGGGGGGGGGTGTCATGATTCAGATGTTGTTAAAACTCACGCAGAGAGTGAGTTGTTGTTGTTTTATCAGTGAATACAGAGGAGCAGAAGTATCGTGTCGTGAAGTATCTCCGGTTGGCCAGTACCTGAACTGTGTGCTTTGAAGACAAGAAGTCCTTGCTAACGGACTGACTGAGCTCTAGAAAGAAAGGTCTGAGTGGGCTGACCTTTGAAAGCCCACGCTGCGCTATATTGATGTTCGCGCCTACCAGTAGGCGTGACCAATGGTAATATATCTTATTTATTCAAGCATAATAGAGATCGGAGATAGAGAGAGAACTACAGCCTCATAGGAAGACTAAGGAAACCCCAGCTGGCACTCGACCACGAGTGTCCTGTATCATAGATCTATTGCCATAGTATGATTGGAATAATATAGCACATTGTTGATGAATTGAATAGTGATTGTGCATAAAATATAGTCTTTTGGCAACTGCTTAAATTACCTACAAGCCGAAGAGTGCTTCTGTAGGCTTTGAACGTACTGGGCTCTCCTAACATTTAAGCCCATATGATTTATGGAGAGTTTGCCTGGCGATTGGCCAGTGGCGACTCAACTGTCACTTTAAATTGATATCTAGTTTCGTATAATATACCTATTTGCTATTGATTGCAGTACCCCCATAGTTACATGAATATCATTGGTTAAGTTATTAATTAGAGTTTTTTGGTTTGAATATATACCCCTATTGTCTTTTGTTTTGTTATTAATATTTATGTAAACTATGGCCTGACCGGCCTGACATATATACGCTCTAGTTATTTAATACTTTTCTTGTGTGGTTGTGTCCGAGTGTGAGTTAGCTGCCTCTCGTGCAGTCGTAACATCCCCAAGACCCTAACTCTGCTCGTGACAGGGGGGTTATTTTGTCTAGTAAGCTATAGGTAGAATGTGCATATCCGCCATCTTTAGTGTCCGGACCCGCCACCATCATGGTGGTTGTGGCACTGATTTTGATTCGTTGGCTGATTGTCACTTCGAGGCACCGGCGTCGAGCTAAAAGTAGGTCGCTACAGTAAACAATGGCATGTGTGTACATGTTCAACGCTAGTCGTTCGGTCAGTTCTTTCACTTCTTTTCCCTTATTTATTCGGCTGATAGGGAATCTGACCAGCTTGGATCCACCCTTTCCACCTATGACTACAATGGTCCCCTACCAACAGCTTTTGAAAATCGTACTTTAGCAAGGGCTGTAGCGGAGGAGAGAAGGAGACATATTTGACGAGACGAGTCTCTTACGATTCATCATCAGTTGCCCTGTCTGGAACAGACATTCGTGATCATGGCTCTCCACTCGGATCTGCCATCAGCCAACCTCAAGGAGGAGCTGTTGTTGTTCTTACGATTACAGTGTCCAAACTGGACTGTTCAGAGAACAGAGGAGAGGGGTCATATACGAAGTGAGGACCGAGTAGTCGTGTTTAGCTTTGGCTGACTCTTGTTGTAAAATAATCGAGAATATGATGGTAAAACCTCACAACAACCGACCACATGCAGGGCTGATTATCCTGTTGTCGAATGGAAATATCGAATCTGACAAATTACTTAAAAACAAACAAGTTACCCATGAGATCAAGTGAAAGTAAGTACTAAGAATTTTAACGAGAAAGATGGTGGTGGATGATGGTTATTGCTTCAATTTGTTTCTAAACGAGTTACGGTAGGCTGTCTTACGATACTTTGATGAATCCCAGTAAATCATGCAGTTTCGACTGTCAGGGTTTAAGTAATATAAATGCCGTGCTGGGTCACGACTTGTAAGGAGTTGATTTTTCACGGTCTCGTTGATTATAACCAGCGTAATTTTGTCCTTGAACTGTTCTCGTGAACAGTTTGTTTTTGAAACACTTTTTCTTAGAGATGGAAAGAAAGTGGGGCGAGATAGAATAAATGGATAAGTTAGGAGTGACAGTGCAATTCTCGACCCCGTGATTTTGATGAACACTTAGAAGGGAAGAGAAGGGGTGAATAAGGATAGATAGTTTAAGACGCTTAGTCGCGTTCAGAAATTCGTACATAAAATGTAGAAAGCACGAGGGTTTAAAGATTTCAGTAATTGTTTTGACATTTTAATTTGACCTTGTCTGTTTTTAGTACAAGGCCGTGACCAACTCCCACGTAGAATATATTAATACTGCGAGATGAGCTCGCATGGATGCACCAATCAAATCTAGGGATTTGGACGGTAATTTGCAGGTGGCTGCACAGTATAAAAGCGTAGCCATACCTATGCCCATTACTCCATACAGAAAATTCCGATCTGTGCAGGCGTCGGCACGATTCTGCCTGAAGAATCATAAGACTGTTGATTCATGTCTAGTCCACTATAGACATTGAGATGAAGCCATATGCTTGAATGAGATATGCCCACTGCTATTGTCTACTGTTCCCTGGTTTTTCTAACACCAGGGACCAAGTGTAAGTGTTTGTCCTTTGATGATTCAACAATGAACGAGGAACTGGACATAATTTATCCAGTAGGACAGGATTGCCGCATATGCTAGGAGTGCTACCCAAGAATGCAAGACAAAGATTTATATTGACTTGCCACTAGTATGAATGTTTGGCATACACATCTGTGAATTGGGATTGATTTGTCTGGATGAGGCTGGGGATTGCCAGCCCATCCTAGAGTAGATCCAATAGACTTAACCACGTCAGTTTATATTGACGAGCTTGATCCATTATAAGCGGTAGGCACAAATAGCTGAGATGACATCGTCGCCAGAGACGATATTAGTATATTGCTTGATAGATAGTAGGCAGACTATATCTGAGAGATATATAACTAGTACTTAAATTGTTAGTGAGTCCGAATGATCATAACCTTATAGGAATCTAGAGAAGACTTCTAGTGACATATTATTGAATTTTCATTTGATGCTGCTGATGTTGTCTTTTAGTATGTAATAGATCTAGACAAAATTGTTAGGAAATTTAATGTAATTAAATTTGTGGCCCTGCAGGTCTGTTTATGAAACTTATTCAGATTGTTCTTAGTGTGTGGCATGGTACGAAAGAGTAAATTGTAAATACCTCTCGATTTAAAATGCAGTCATAATTCCATCATTGAGAAGACCCTCTTCATAACAGCTAGAGGGCACTACCACCCAGTACCAGATTTGTAACATCGACCAATGACAGTCAAACTAAGCCAATAGTATTTCAGTTGGCCGTTCTCAAATTTCTACTGGATGGAAGTGCAAGTAAAGGTCATTTTATTATGGGATGTATATTTTCAGAAAGAGAGAGAGAAAGAGAGAATTGGGAGAGAGAGAGAGAGAGAGAGAAAAAGAGTTAGAGTGGGACAGACTGAGTGTGAGGGAGAGAGAGACAGATCCAGAGAGAGAGACAGACTGAGAAAGAGAGACAGAGAGATGGAGAGAGACACACACAGACAGACAGAGACACAGAGACAGAAACTGGCAGGCAGACAGACAAAGACAGAGAGAGAGAGAGAGAGAAAGAATGAGTAAGTGAGATTGAGAAAGAGAGACAGACAGACAAAAGGAGCGAGAGACAGACAGAGACACAGAGAGAGAGAGAGATAGACAGGCAGGCAGACAGAGACAGGCAGACAGACAGACAGACAGACAGACAGACAGAGACACACAGAGAGAGAGAGAGAGAGAGAAACAGGCAGGCAGACAGAGGCAGACAAACACAGAGAGAGAGAGAGAGAGAGAGAGAGAGAGAGAGGGGAGAGTGAGAGAGAGAGAGAGAGAGAACGAGTGATATGAACTATCTGAACTCCTGTACAAGGCTCGCCAGATCTCCAAAGCAAAACAAGAAACGCCTTTGTACAGAATAAACAATCCTTGAGTGACAGGGAATTGGGACCAACATCTCTAAAGCCAGTGGTAAGAAACTCCTCAGGCGGAGCGAGGTACATGACGATCTTCAGACAGCGTAATCTTGCTAGACAACTTGGCCATTTATTTCATAATCCACAACAAATCACTTTAAATCTCCATGAGTGCTTTTCTTTTGTTTCACTTAATTCTGTAGTTCTTTTGATGTTTTCTGACAAGTTCCACTAGAATGACTTCTTGTGGAACAATGTGACACTTAATCAATGTATTACGACAGTTGTTGCTACAGAAACTCGGTGACTTTCAACGGTGAATTCATCCGCAAGAGTGGCTGATTAATGAGAATAGTTGTTTTATTTTTATATTTCATGACCAGAGAATTACAATGTTTGATTTAGATGTACATTGCTATAAGTTACTGCTGAAATTTAAGTAATTAAAGGCAAGGGGATGGGGGTGGGGGTGGGGGGTGTCTGAACATGACACAAGACACATCACATTTTATCCCACCAAGAAAAACGTTTTGGTGAAGTTTGAGGATTTTTTTGATCACATCAATTTTCATAGAAATCTTGAACGCTAAATGAAGTCATGTATCTATCTATCTATCTATCTATCTATCTATCTATCTATCTATCTATCTATCTATCTATCTATCTATCTATCTATCTATCTATCTATCTATCTATCTATCTATCTATCTATCTATCTATCTATCTATCTATCTATCTATCTATCTATCTATCTGTCTATCTATCTATCTATCTATCTATCTATCTAGCTAGCTACTACACTATCTGTCTGTCTGTCTGTCTGTCTGTCTGTCTGTCTGTCTGCCTGCCTGCCTGCCTGCCTGTCTGTCTGTCTGTCTGTCTGTCTGTCTGTCTGTCTGTCTGTCTGTCTGTCTGTCTATCTATCTATCTATCTATCTATCTATCTATCTATCTACATGCCTGCCTACCAGCATGCTGGCTTTCCTGCCAATCTTTCTGTTTGTCTGTCAGTCTGTCAGTCTGTCTGTCTGTGTGTTTGTTGTCTACTTTGTTTCTTCATCAATAGATTTCCTATGTGGTTATGTTCTCTGATTCACTATTTACAATCATATAAAACTTCCTTAACTACGAGATAACCGTGACTTCAGGAACCAAGAACAAAAATATGAATTCTACTCACCCTTTATCTCTCAGCCTGGTTATGATCGTCGATGTTTTCTACCTGTCCCCACTTCTCTCTCCCCAATCTCTCCGTTTCTATCTGCCCTCGCCCTTTCTAATTTATTTTCAAGCTGAACGCATGTCAAATACAGTCCCCCATGCACTAGGCTTCTCGAGGAGTGCCAAAGAAAGTTCATTGTATTTTACTGTCATAAAAGCTTTTTTAAAAGGTTACCTGAAACTTCAGTCAACACAACAGTTCGATATTATAAAAGTGATTGGGTTAGATTTTTTATTTTTTGACAGCTAAGAAAATTAATTTTATAATTTTTGAAACTGTTATTCAGGCTGCAGCGCTGAACAAAAAAAAGTGTCTAAATTGCAACTGAGACAATGAAATACTCCCTAGCAGGGCTGGATTAAACATTACGCAAAAGAAACACGTGCTTAGAGCAACAAGGGGGGGGGGGGGGGGGACAGAAAAATTTCATAGCCTGATTTACCATGCATCATATGGTGCAAAACTGCAAATGGTGTAGCTTAATCAGGGTCCACAAAAAGGAAACCCCACAGTAAATGAAAAAAAATTCAAATATCTGCTAGCGTAAAAGAGTCGCATTTTTTGTACTTTTAAATGTGTCAATGTATTTTATGGTGTATTTTTGTTTATATTTGAATGACATATATACAGTAAATTGGGGCACCAAAATCTTTAGTGCTTAAGGTTTTAATACGGCCCTGCCGCTAATTTCTTTTGTAATTAGATATTGATTTGAAGTGAACAGGTCAGTGAGAAGTGCATATGGAGACCTGTTAAGGTATGTGTTATCACTGTTGTTTTATATTTTGATTTTAGGAAGTTCGTTGCTCTAGGCATTTACATTTCACTTTTCCAGTTTCTATTTTTCTTGTTCTAATTTCTGTCTGGTTTTTTTTTTGTGGTTGGGATTAGTTTGTTGTTGTTGTTGTTGTTTTAAATTTTGCCGTGGTAGCGGCGGCCTTGTCCGGCCAGCTCTTCTCGACTTTCAGTTGTCAGGGTATCTTTAACGTGCGCAACGTGCACACGGGCCCTCCAAGAGTTTCGTCCTTATCCGAGAAGACTAGGTGCTCGAGCTTACCTACCGTAGGATCGGGGACAGGAATTTTTAACCCCCCCCCCCCCCACAAAAAAAATTCCAACATGCCTGCACCGACCGGGGATCGAACCCGGTTCATTCGACGAGCACCTTGCCTCTAGGCCAACGAGTTCCCCCATGCGCATCAATTATAATGCGACCGTATATTGAATGATCCATTAATTTGTTCTCATCTATTACAGAACTGACGTGAACACCCAGAATGCATTTTGACGAGCTTATGAAACTTCTGGGCGAATTTGGACGCTACCAAAAAATTCGTTTCTTCTTGCTGTGCCTGTTTTCTGTGGTCTCGGCTTGGCACGCTCTAAACATGGTTTTCATTGGTGCAGTTCCGGATTTCCATTGCAAAATCTCGGATTTCAACCTATCAGGAACAGCGTACGAAAAGCTCTCGCCCGAGGAGAAAAAGAAGCTCTTCATTCCCGAAGGTGAAGAATGCCACCAGTATGACGTCAAGCTCATGACGTCACCACGAGGTGTGAGGTACAACATCAGTTCAAGAGATCGTCACAACGAAACAAAACGGGTGGTATCGTGTCTTCACGGATACGAGTATTCGACAGAACAATACTCTGAAACTATAACATCTGAGGTAAGCTTTCGTCTTTGAATGATGTTTAGGGGTAAGTCAGACCAAGACTTGCGTAGGCGCCAAATACGTCGTCGATATCATGTACTATCGCAACCAACAGTAGGCTAATTTTACAGTGGAGCGTTTTAAAGTATTGAGCGATTTTGAAGCAGCTATTGTGAGACAACCATCGGTAATATCACGGACGTTTTTGGATATTATATGTGTTTTGAAGTATAGTTTACGTTTGTAATACAGTCTTGACCTAATTATACCTGTTATTTGAGAAAAAAAAATTCTTTTTGACTGATACGCCAATACGTGAAATCCAAAAGCAGTGTGCATTTCCAACGATATTTCTAGTTCCGCCATTACTGGTGGCTCGTCGCATAATTATTACATGTATTTTCATCACTCTAAAGCACTGCTCACTGCCCAGGCTACAGAGGTATGGGCAGTGAGTAGTGTTTTCGTGTGTTGCATAATAATTAGGCGGCGAGCTACCAGTTTGGCACCTACGCCAGGACTGGTTTGACTTACCCCTTAGGCTGGTGGGGCACACTAAGTCAAGTCTGTTTCCGTCCCGGTCTTAGTATGAGGTGTGGTTTGTGGAGTTGAACAGGGGCTCACACACTGGTGAGACATGAAACAATTCTGTCTTACTAGTTCCAACGCCTCAAATTTGTCTTGAGTCAATTGGCTGAAAACCAGAGAGTATGGATGTATAGAGAAGTTTCACTGTTGGTCGATTTGCACTGCGAGACACGGGAGGCTCTGCGAAACCACTGTTAGCATGGAGAGGAAAGTAGGTCGCTGTGGTAAACAATACCCGTTTGTGCATTTCCAAGGGGCGTAAGAACTTACAAATGGCTCTAAATAGTTTTAACCAGCCCAAAACTATGAGCAAACCACAGTTAACAGATATGTACACTGTCTGTGGTGAAGACGGTCTTTTTAAATTCTTCAATTTCTTGTTTACCGTAGCGACCTAGTTTCGCGGTATGGCGGAAATGAAATCTCTCTATGCATTCTATCTGCTGAAAGGGAGACCTCGAGCACTGAGTCGAACGAGACCCAAGACAGACCTGACACAGCATTCCATCAGCCCTGGTGATATTTGGTACCCAAGAAAAGAAAATACTTAAGTAGTTCATGATGAAGTCAATAATTGATTGGGATAAATCTCTACTAGTGAAATAATTCTTTTGTGATAGAAACTTCCTTTTTTTTTTTTTTTCGCATTTTCACTCCGGTAACATAGAAACAAATTAGCTACTTTTCCTTCTCATATCAATATACCTGCGAGGTCGATCTATTCTGCTGTTTTAAAATCTTATATGTATATTTATATCTGCTCTGGTTATTTTTATTAATAAAAAATATTTTCATTGTCATTAAATTTATTATATCTCTTTTTCCCTTTTTTGCCTCCCAGCGCATCTCTCAGTCCTTTGCTCTCACTTTTTTTCATTTTCTGTCACTTCACGACCTCTCGGGCTTTTCTTGCCTAACGATTGTTTTTTTATTTTCCACTGAAATCTGACAGTTTGATCTGGTATGTGAGCAAAAATTCTGGATCTCAACATCCAAGTCTGTCTTCTTTGCTGGCAGACTTACCGGGGCTGTTATCTTTGGTCAGTTGTCTGATAGGTAAGCTGGTTGGTTGGTTGGTTTGTTGGTTTGTTGGTTGGTTGGTTGGTTGGTTGGTTGATTGGTTGGTTGGTTGATTGGTTGGTTGGTTGGTTGGTTGGTTGGTTGGTTGGTTGGTTGGTTGGTTGGTTGGGTGGTGGTTGGTTGGTTGGTTGGTTAGTTGGTTGGTTGGTTGGTTGGTTGTGTCACGATCACGTGCGTGAAGATGGTCACGACCACGTGTGTGATGAGTACCTAACTTATTTACCTTTTAAACCCAGCTAACAAGCCAAGCAAGCAGACCAGCGATCAACGGACACATGGAGTGAGATTTAAATTAAACGATATTTAATTATAAATGCATGACAAAACTTATGTCAAAACATTCAACTCATGGTAATCACATACATAATCACAAAAACAGAGATACTTCAAATTTACTCTTGGGGATCATGGCTATTTATCTATTCCCCGTTTCACATCTAGATCTAATCCCTCTGTCTCTAAACTTAACTACGTATACTTAATAGTCTCTGTCAACAGCTGCCCTCCTCGTTGATGCAGTTTCACGTCTCCAGAGTTCACACGATCCTTTCTAGATCTCTAACTTCGACGATAAAAGGGGAAACAGACGTCCCTGGCTTCACACAAATAAGAACACACAGTTCACACCCGCCGTGGTAGATTACTAGCTCCTTGAGGGGTTATCATCCCGTCCTCAAAGACTCTTCTTCTGCAAACACACAGCACATCGACGGTTCACACCCGCCATCGCAAATCACGAGCTTCTGATGGGTTCCCATCCTATCATCAGAACTCCTCAACTTCTGGTCCCCATGGCACGACCTTCCACTTGTCGCCCGGACCGATTAAATTCTTCTTATTGGAAAATACATGCGAACATCATGGATCCCTCACACACCTAACACTTCTGGTCCCCACTGGCACGACCTTCCACTTGTCGCCCGGACCGATAAATTCTGTGTCTTCCTTTTAGGAATGAATAACTTGGGGAACCTTCATAGATTCCTCACATACATAACACCCCTGGTCCCCATGGCACGACCTTCCACTTGTCGCCCGGACCACTTCTCGCTGCGTCTTCCCTTAGGAACGAATACTTTGGGAACCACGTGTGATTGATTTGAGGTCTTTATTTTAGGAGATTCGCTGCCCTTGGCATTTACACCTCACTTTACTTGTTTTATTATTTCTTGTTCTGACGGGGGGGGGGGGGGGGGGGGAGGGAGATGATATGGATAAATTTTAATCTATTAATTTCAATTTTGCCCGGGCAGCGGCCTTTCGGCCTGCTCTTTACGATTTCCAACTGCCAAGGTATCTTTAACGTGCGCAACGTGCACACGGGCCCTCCGAATTTTTTCGTCCTTATCCGAGAAGACTAGGTACTCGATCCTACCCCCCAATAGGACCAGGGACTTGAAAATATGAGAAAAATCCAATTTCCAAGAACTACTCGATCCTACCCCCCAATAGGACCAGGGACTTGAAAATACGAGAAAAATCCATTTTCCAACATGCCTGCACTGCCCGGGTTTAGAACCCGGGACCCTTGGCATGAGAGGCGAGCACCTTGCCTCTAGACCACCTTGTCCCCGGGAACCACGTGTGTCGAGTTTCTCCTCTACTTATACTCCCGAGGTTTTTGCACACGCGACTAGTTTAAAGCGAGTCGTGTGTATCTATTCACGCTCGTCAACAATGTTAAAAACCGTGTTTTCCCCTGCTAAGCTCACCCCCCTTAGACTTGTGGCGCACAAGGCCACCGACCTTCCTCGTGATAGTAATCTTTCATGCTAGTCAACAACTTAAAACTCCCCTACTAAGTTTACCCCCTCTATACTCGTGGCGTACAAGGTCATCAACCTTAATCGTGACTGTTGGTTGATTGATTGGTTGGTTGGTTGATTGGTTGGTGGTAGGTTGGTTGATTGATTGATTGGTTGATTGGTTGGTTGGTTGATTGGTTGTTTGGTGTTGGTTGGTTGGTTGGTTGGTTGGTTGGTTGGTTAGTTGGTTGGTTGGTTGATTGGTTGGTTGGTTGGTTGGTTAGTTGATTGGTTGGTTGATTGGTTGGTTGGTTGATTGGTTGGTTGGTTGGGTGGTGGTTGGTTGGTTGGTTGGTTAGTTGGTTGGTTGGTTGGTTGGTTGGTTGATTGATTGGTTGGTTGGTTGATTGGTTGGTGGTAGGTTGGTTGATTGATTGATTGGTTGATTGGTTGGTTGGTTGATTGGTTGGTGGTTGGTTGGTTGATTGGTTGGTTGGTTGGTTGGTTGGTTGGTTGGTTGGTTGATTGGGTGGTTGGTTGGTTGGTTGGTTGGTTAGTTGGTTGGGTGGTTGGTTGGTTGGTTGGGTGGTGGTTGGTTGATTGATTGGTTGATGGGTTAGTTGGTTGGTTGATTGGTCGGTTGGGTGGTGGTTGGTTGATTGATTGGTTGGTTGGTTGGTTGGGTGGTGGCTGGTTGATTGATTGGTTGATTGGTTGATTGATTGGTTGGTTGATTGGTTGTTTGGTGGTGGTTGGTTGGTTGATTGGTTCACTGGATTGATTGGTTGATGGGTTGGTTGGTTGGTTGATTGGTTGGTTGGATGGTGGTTGGTTGATTGATTGGTGATTGGTTGGTTGATTGGGTGGTGGTTGGTTGATTGATTGGTTGATTGGTTGGTTGGTTGATTGGGTGGTGATTGGTTGATTGATTGGTTGATTGGTTGGTTGGTTGATTGGGTGGTGGTTGGTTGATTGATTGATTGATTGGTTGGTTGGTTGATTGGGTGATGGTTGGTTGATTGATTGGTTGATTGATTGGTTGGTTGATTGGGTGGTGGTTGGTTGATTGATTGGTTGATTGACTTGTTGGTTGGTTGGTTTTTTGGTTGTTTGGTTTACTGGATTGTTTGTTGTTGATTGCTAAGGATAGTCACTCAGTGGGTACACGTACTGGTATGTACTGATTAAATACATGTATTGTAGACTGTTCTTATGTTCTGTGATCGAAGATGTTTGGATAGAAACTTTGGGACAGGTCGCAGCCTGCAAGGGACTTAATAGAATGAATTAGAAAAAACTGGGTTATTGCTATTATCTCCCATTTTAAGGTTTCATAAAATCGTTGAGAGGACCCAGTCTCAAGCAGACTGAACTTTGCTAATTCATTGGAAAAAAAATTTACATTATACAATATACCTTTTATTAAAATGTTTGATAAACTAATTATACTCCCTGAGAATCCGATCGGCACCAGAAAGTTGATAAGACTTACATCTTTATTTTCACAGATTTGGCCGTCGGCCTATGTTCTTTCTGGGATGTTTCCTGCTACTGATAGCTGGGACTGTGGCCTCTGTAGCCCCGAGCATGCTGATCTTTCTGCCCATGTATTTCTGTCAGGGTGCCGGGCATACAGGGGCGTTTCTCGTGGCTTACACTTTGTGTGAGTACAAGGGGTAGGCTGTTGTTAGGGGCGCGTAGTAGTTTATATTATTATAAGCTATAGGTGAATAGTGAACACAACTCTGTACTTTCTCTATTTGTAATCAGACTACTCGCCCCTAACAACATTCCAAGGGGAATAGCCATTGTTTGTGTATACACGAAAGTTGTTGCCTGTTCTTTCTCTCCCTTTCCCTCTTTTTCTCCCTCCCCGTCTACGTCTCTCTCTATCTCCCTCTTTCTACCCCCCTCCTCTTTCTCTCTTTCTCCCTCCTTCTCTCTCCCCCTCTCTTCGTCTTTCCCTCCCCTCTCTCTCTCTGCGCGAGTCTCTCTCTCTCTCTCTCTGCATTTGTCTAGCTGTGTGTGTGTCTGTCTGTCGGTCTCTGTCTCCCAGTTCCTGTCTGTCTGTTTATTTCTCTCTGACTCTGTCCGTCTCTCTTTCTCTCCGCCTGCTTGTATCTCTGTATCCGTCTGTCAGTCCATCTCTTTTTTCTCTCTCTCTGTCAGTCTGTCTGGCTGTCTTTTTCTCTCTCTCTCTCTCTCTCTCTCTCTGTCTGCCAGTATGTCTGTCTATCTGTCCGTCTCCCCCCCCCCCTCCCCCCGCTCTCTTTCTCTCACACCACCAACTGAGACATTCAGACGACCCTAAAATGGATCATACACAACCACTCTCTAACTCTCAAGCTGTGCTTAAACACACCTCAACCATTATACCTTTGTAATGTAAAGAGATGCTCTGGCACTGTTTTTGTTTAGCCAAGTGAGCCTTCCCCTTGACCCACAGACTAATACATTTTTAATAATTTATTTTATTAGTCTGTGCCCTGACCTGCTCACACAAGAGTTATACCTTTATATCTAGTGGCTGTTGTTATTGGCACGTGGTATTTTACATTATAAGCAATTGCTGGACAGTGGACACAACTCAGTATTTTCTAATTTTGGCTTGGTAATTATACTACGCCCCCCTAACAACATTCTTATAATCTATTACTCCCCCACCACAGCGACAGAACTGGTGGGTCCCAGATACAGAGTTGTGGCAGGTTTTGTGAGTCAAAGTTTTTACAGCATTGGTTTCATGTCACTGGCTGGCATTGCTTATTTCATCCGTGAGTGGCGATACTTGGAAGTGGCCATCACAGTTCCGGTGGTAATTTTCGCCTTATATTGGTTGTAAGTAGTTTAAAAAAAATATTTTCTGACATCCTCTCTTTATTCTTGACCGTTGTAGTGTATTTGTGTGACAGAATATCATCCCAGTCAGAATCTTTATTTGTCGATTTGTATAGGAGTTCCGTAAGATTGGTAGGATCATCGCAGGAACGGATTTCCTACAGTTGGTAACCAGCGGTCCTACGTCAATCCGACGTAGGCTTGTTTAGGATTTCCCTAAGATTGGTAGGTTATCGTGGGGCAGATTTCGTACATCAAATCGACGTCGATGCCATGTCGCAACCGACGGATCTACGTCGGAACGATGGGTTCCCTATGAATAATGAGCTTACTTGAGGTCAGTACCACGTAGCTTTAAGATGGGTTTTCATATGTCAACACAAGTTTAAAATAGGAACATCTGCCATATGTGAGTGCAGCCAGTCCCCTCAAAACACAGAGCATATATTGCAGAACTGCACACTCTTCTCAGCACTGCGAGAAACGTATTGTCCCAAACCCACCGACCTGAATATCAAACTCTATGGTGCTCTGCCAGAACTGCAGAAAACCGTAGATTTTCTAAAAAGAACAAATTTGCAGATTTAGATTGGTGAACGAAAGCAGAAGAAGAAGAATATGTCACACAACGCGACGGTTCGATCCGAAAGGTACAGGTCTAGTTATTGAGTAATTGCCCAAACGAACTTTTCTCAAAACTTTACGTCTTAAAAACAGTGATAGTCATCAACTTCAATTGCTTAGAACACAGTCTAAAAAATGTTCAGAATTCAATAAATCTAGCATCAAATCCAAGGGAAAAGAGTTCTCTTTCACTTGATATCAATAACTCAGTTTACTTAAAATGTACCTTGTGGACCGAACCGTCATGATGCATCACATTATGTGCGGAAACGGAACCGGCGACGGAAATGTCAAACACTCTTCAAATTGTGAAATAGAGAGAATGTTTTCAGCTGTAAGGAAACGCTGTTTCAGTACTCACAGAAACACTGTTCCGTTTTACCACTTGATGGATTTTTGGCGTTTCCGTTGCTGTGGCCCAGGCCGCTTCCGTTTCGGTACGCATGAAAACATGGCTGTAGTCAGATTGGCGAGAGGTTGCTGGCTGGGATTATTCTAGAACCTGTTTATTGTTATGTAAATCTCCCGTTGGGAACTTGGAAATGTATTGGTGTTGTTCTTTTTGTAACTGCGATCACCATTGCAAGAGGGGTGCTCTTGACGTCATAAGTGTTAATTTTGACGTTGTTATAACTGTTCTAAGCTCTGTCGATGCCACACTTTGAGCACGGAGATAAGTGTTATAATTACCGTCTTGAGGCTTCTAGTAATACTGCAATAATATTGCTTGTATCCCTTTGTCCTCTTTGTGAAGTTATGTTCGTACATCATGCATTTCTTTCTTTCTTTCCTTCTGCTCTTCTTGCTACATTCCTTTCTGTCTATCCCTCTATTTAACTAGATTTTTGTTTTCGTTCTTTTGACCATGATTATACACTTTTTGCCACACGTTCCTGAAAGGAGAAAAAAAATGAAGGAAATGGAAACAAAACGAACGAAACAAATAAACATATAAAAATTAATTTAAAATTTCAAAATCGAGCTTCATATTGCTCCAGCTTCCTACCTGAATCCGTCCGATGGCTTCTCTCCCGTGGCAAGGACAAGGAAGCAGAGAAAATTCTGGAGGCCGCTGCCAAACAAAATGGCGTCACGCTGTCAAGCGACGTTGTCAAGTCTCTCAAGCAAGATCCCTCCATGAAAGGTCATCGACAGTATTATTTCCTAGACTGTTTGAGGACGTGCAACATGGCCAAGATGTCCCTCAACGTTTGGTTCAACTGGTGAGTTAGTGGCCAATGCTTTGTCCCTTATCTGTACGTACCACTGCTTATTTTTTTTTTTTTTTGTAATCTAATACTATTTTCCTTTCATAATGAGGTTATCTATCTATCTATCTATCTATCTATCTATCTATCTATCTATCTATCTATCTATCTATCTATCTATCTATCTATCTATCTATCTATCTATCTATCTATCTATCTATTTATCTATCTATCTATCTATCTATCTATCTATTTATCTATCTATCTATCTATCTATCTATCTATCTATTTATCTATCTATCTATCTATCTATCTATCTATCTATCTATCTATCTATCTATCTATCTATCTATCTATCTATCTATCTATCTATCTATCTATCTATCTATCTATCTATCTATCTATTTATCTATCTATCTATTTATCTATCTATCTGTCTGTCTATCTATCCTATCTATCTACCTATCAATCTATCTATCTATCTATCTATTTATCTATCTATCTGTCTGTCTATCTATCCTATCTATCTACCTATCAATCTATCTACCTCTCTGTCTGTCTGTCTGTGTCTATCTGTCTATCTATCTGTTTGCCTGCCTGCCTCTTTGGGCCTGTTTGTCTGTCCGTCCGTCTGTCTGTCCGTTTGTCTATGTCTGTCTTTGCTAAGATTCTTTTTTCTTGGGGGGGGAGGGGGGGGACCATTTTTATATTTTTTCTTGCACGAGAATTGTGCCCTAGCTGCATGTATGCAAATTTTAATATATGCATCAACTACGCAACATATTATAATAAAACATTATCAAATACTATCCCACTTTCCTGACATATATTTCAGGCTAGTGAATGCCTTAGTCTACTACGGTCTTTCATTAAACACAGAGAATCTTGCAGGTGAGATTTTCAACAACATTTTGTGTGTGTTTTGCCTGGACTAGGTAGCATCTGCCATTCGTGTGCGGTCACCTGAAAAAAAAGAAGATCACTGATTAAGTTTTACTCTCTTCAAGAATACACAGCTACGAAATGAAGAAGACTATTCCCAGACATGCCGAAGTAGCTGAAGATTATGTCAACGAGGTAGATTTCTGTAAAGAACACATTTTATTAGAACATCAATGCAATGTTTATGCACCAGCAAAATTACTGGTGTCCCTCGAGATCCTAGTCTTTCAAAATTATTAAAACGTCTGATCAAAAAAAACAACCTGAGTGCTCAGCATTACATCCTCAGTATCTCTAGTGGTGGTCAAAGTACATAATAATAGTAATTATCACTTACATGTAAATCGCTGTAGGAAAACTGGATTTAAAAAAAAAAAAAAAGTAAAACGCTGTGACAAATTCGCATTATTAATTTGTCATTATAGCAGAGAGTATAGATGTCTAGAGAGGGTTCACTTCCGCCAAATCGCGAAACTAGGTCGCTGTGGTAAACAAGAAATTGAAGAATTGAAAGAGACCGTCTTCACCAAAGACAGTGTGCATATCTGTTTAATGTGGTTTGTTCATAGTTTTGAGCTGATTGAAACTATTTAAAACTGTTTGTAAGCTCCTACGCCCCGTGGAAATGCACAAACAAATATTGTTTACCGCAGCGACCTACTTTCCGCTCCATGCTAACAGCGGTTTCGCAGGGCCTCCCGTGTCTCGCAGTGCAAATCGACCAATAGTGAACCTTCTCTATATATCTATACTCTCTGATTATAGGTAGAATGCGCATGACGTCACAGACTTTTTGTTTTGTACTTCTGCAAACAAGATGGCCGGTGGATCAGCTGATGAGTGTAACTTCGAGATATGTCTAAGCGGTTAAAATGCCTGCTGGTTGCATTGCAGTTGACTGTTGTGACAGGGGTGGAAAGGATGTATCCAAACTGGTCCGATTCCCTACCATCCGCGTAAACAAGAGAAGGGAAGTGAAGGAATTGACCGAACGTCTCCTATGTGCGTATACACACGTGTCATTGTTTACAGTAGTGAACTCGCCGCCGATTGGTTCGCGACGCCTGAAGTGGGTCCGGACAGACAAGATGGTGGATATGCGCATTCTACCTATATCAAGCATTCTTTTAATGCAGTCTGTCATGGGACCTGACCCCGGTCAATGCCCAAACTGTATGCACTATTTCTTTAGAGGAGCAAAGAAGGAAATGTCTCATCTTATTGTGACCATTAAAATTTCCTTTGAAGTTTGAGTATGCTGTGTAAAAGGAATGTTTGATTCACTGTACTAAAAAAAACAAAAAAACCCTTGTTTTTAATTTGTACATTCATAAAATAGTTGTTGTTCGGGGACCGTACTCTGATTGTAAAGCAAAATGAGAAAATACAGAATTGTGTTCACTGCGCAGCTACAGCTTTCTGTGTGAAGTACTAAGGTCTCTTAACAAAAACCCCAAAGGCTGGTTTTAAGGAGGTTCCAATAGCCGACCAATCACAATAATTATACAGATGATGTGAAATACCACCGTCCTGTAACCACAGCCACACAAAATAGTATTCATCAACAGCTGGTGAGTTTCCTTCTCCATTGTCATTCACAGGAAACCCCTACCTGAATTTCTGTGTAGCTGGAGCTGTGGAAATTCCCGCTTACGTCATCTGTATATTGCTGCTGAATAAAGTAGGTCGCCGCTGGCCCTTGATCCTGTCCATGTATCTTGGGGGCGTGGCCTGCATTTTGTCGGGATGTCTACCCACGGAAAATGATTCGAGTATGTTCTATCACTTGTTGTTGTTTTTATATGATAAATAATAATATATTATTACATAATGATGTAAGCTAGATTACGTAATTTGACAGTTAAGAAATCTAATTTTATCATTTCTGAAACTTGTCTTACAGACGTTAGCGTTGAGCCAAAAAACGGGAAAAAAAAAATCCAAGTTGCCCCACAGCGAAATTAATGTTGTTACAAGTACGTATGTATGCCAAGTTTTTCGTGCTAGGGGTACGTATTTTAAAGCCTTTTGTGACTCCAGAGCAAGAGAGCTCCTCCTGAAATACTCCTAACAACAGCCTGAATTAATTATTCTTTCAGATTTTCATTTTGTTTTCCTCCTGTTTTCGGATAGAAGGGGTAAGGGGCAGGGTTAGGGATTAGATAAGATTTAGGGTTGAGGCATAGGGTTGACGATGTTAGGGACAGGTACGTATATATACACGCCCCTGGCACAAAACGCTCGGGGTGCGTACGTACTTATAACAACAGCCTAGTGAAGTACTCACGCCCGCATTTTTTTTCTTTATGGAATACGGTCTGTCACCAGAATATTCATAAATAATATTATATTTTCTTGCAAAAAATACAGATTGTGATAATTATGACTTTAATAGCATTTTCTGTACCTGCATTGACCAGCTATGGAAACAGTTACCGTGGTGTTGGCTATGGTGGGCAAGTTCGGCATTACTGCATCCTACGGTATAATCTATCTCATGGCAGCTGAGCTCTTCCCCACAGTTATCAGGTATCTATCTATCTATCTATCTATCTATCTATCTATCTATCTATCTATCTATCTATCTATCTATCTATCTATCTATCTATCTATCTATCTATCTATCTATCTATCTATCTATCTATCTATCTGTCTGTCTATCTATCTATCTATCTATCTATCTATCTATCTATCGGTCTGTCTGTCTATCTGTCTGTCTGTCTGTCTGTCTATCTATCTATCTATCTATCTATCTATCTATCTATCTATCTATCTACCTGTGTGTCTGTCTAACTGTCTGACTGCCCGTTTACCCGTCTGAATATCTTTCAATGTGTTGGTCTGTCTGCCTGTCCGTCTATGTGTCTGTCTGTCTGTCCAACTGTCTGTTTGTCTTTCCGATTGTCTGCCTGCCTGTCTATCTACCCTACCGTCTGCCTGTGTAACTACTGTATCTATCTAGTCACCTGAATTAGGGCTTTATTTTGGGAGGTGTCGCTGCCGTTGGCATTTATGCCTCTTTTTTCTGGTTGGTTTTTCTTGTTTTCTTTGGTGTCTCCGTCGTGGTCCTTTTCTTGACTTTCCTAGCCCTGAAAAGGGCTTCCTTATGGGTATCTTCTGCTTTTGTTGGTTGTTGGCGCCAAAAAAAAAAAAAAGAGAGTAAAGATTCCTATCATGGGTTGGTGGGGGGGGGGGGGTAATGGGGATCCTTGTAGCTTAAAAGGATTAACCCCACAGCAAGGGCAGTAAGTGTTTAATTTTATGATGTATTTATTTATTAATTGTTGTCGCCCCTGCCATCGCCAGGGGAGACGGACTTTAGTGGGTTTTGTTGGGGGGGGGGGGGCATGGCTGTTTGCCGCACACGAAAAAAAAAGGGGAGGGAGGAGGAGGGGGTGGCCATGGCTTGTGTGTGCCGATGGCGCTAGCATTATATTTATCTGCTATGTAGAGCTATGTCACCAGTTTAATTAACTGCCTATTTGTACTTATCCATCAGTCTACGTCGACCTCTTTGTACATCCCAAATTTTGTCTGTTGGCTGGCCGACCTATTTGTTTTTCTTTTAGCCTATCGGCATATTCTTTAATGTTCTTGCTTTTTCATCACCCATCTTACCATGCAATTGTTGTTGTACATTGCAGAGTACTCGCAATTTAATCGTGGCATTCTGTAACTCCATATTTCTATCCGATGTGTGTTAGAAACATCGGAATGGGCGTGGCTTCCATGTCAGCTAGGATTGGTGGAATTCTCGCACCACTCATCTTAGATCTAGAGACGATATCCAAGCCCCTCCCACTCATCGTGTTCGGGGCATTGTCGATATTCGCCGGATCTCTGGCCATGCTATTGCCCGAAACTGCCGGGAAACCGCTGCCACAGCTACCGGAGGACGTAGATCATGGGGCTTCCTGGTACGTGGGGTATTCTGTTGTCGTGTGTGCGTGTGCAAGAAGATCTGAAAGGCCACGGACTTATTATAGATTTGAAAAAAAAAGATGGGTCAGGGGCGTAAGATAAGATAAGATAAGATAAGATAAGATAAGATAAGATAAGATAAATTTTATTCGTCCTTGTACAAGGAAATTTGTTTTGATCATTGAATACATAACAATACAGTTACAGAAGCAGAAAGTATGATACATAGCGCGCACACACACATATATACACACACACTGATAAATTAACTAAATTAACAAAATTAACAGTGCACACAATATGCTTCCCTAACTAAAACACATTGACCTGACACGCAGGACATAATTCAACTGTGCACAGATTACGATCAAGATGACGACATTATTGTAACATCCTAGTTGATGATGGAATAAACTAGACATGCCTTTAAAATGGCAAAGTTCTATCAGTGACACAGGATATCGAGACGGACCAATTCATCATTTTCCGTCCGCCGGCTTGTGCGCGTACCATCCATGTCAACAATGCAACAATTCACACCACCCTTTTCATAATTGAACCAAAAAGCTCTAGTACCACAGAGCTCTGTGAGTAGTACTCACCGTGTTTATACGCGCACAAACTGTGGACATATAGTGAAAGAAGGAATGGTCCGTCTCGGTATTCTGTGTCTCGGGTTCTCTCTCCATTTTGGGGCTGAAGTGAGTTACACACCACACACTACCTCTGCAGGCCTTCTCCATTGTGTGTCAAAGTATTAAGCGGATTCGGTGTGTAATTTGTAAGTATTACTAAAAGCAAAAAGAGTCGTATCTTTAAAAGATACGAGCACTTGCGACTTCAATCATCAATTCCTCAAAAGTTGATGGAAGGGAGTTAAAGCCTTGTCATTCTAAGAGGGCGTAGTGTTGATGACACCCAAAGCAAAAAAACAAAAACAAAAACAAACAAACAAAAAACTGCGCCATTTGAAAACTGCGTTCTTTAAAATTCTGGCTGAATTCCTATACAGGAACATTTGGCGCCCGGGCTTTTTTCATAGATACCCCACTTGGTCACGCCTCTGAAATACTGCAGAGAAATTAAATTTGTGTTCATGTCTCTGATATAAACTTGTCACCGTTTGGGTCGTAGCCCGTAACAAAATTGGACCTTGCTGCTGACTGTGGTGATGGTGGTGTTGGTAATGATGATGATTGTGATATAGACTTAACTCTTTGCCTGCCAATCACCAATATATCGATTCTTCTTCCACTGGTCATGTTCGTGCCAATCATCCATGTATCGGTGCACAAGAACGCTAGGCTGTTTTTGTTTCGGAAAAAAAGACAGGCGACTTTCTATTAATAGATGTTGCTGTAGTTAGTCTTCATTCATCTCCTCCACCTGTATCAGCAAACGTTTAAAAATTCATGGCACACAAAAGGTTAAGCTGTGTTTCCATGTGCACGCAAACGGAAACGGAAACGTCAAAAAATCCATCAAGTAGTAAAAAGGAAGAGTGTTTCCACGTGTACGGAAACGGCGATCTCGTACAAATGAAAACATTATTTTTATTTCACCACTTGATGGGTTTTTGACATTTCCGTTGCCGTTTCTGTTTCCGTTCACATAAAAATCCAACTTAAGGCGGAAATTGTGGTGGCACTGCCGTAATGAAGTTACTGTCTTGAGATCTCCAAGTGATGATGATACATATAACTGTAATTGTTAATTCAGCCATTGTTAGATATTACAATGTTTCCTGGCTCCTCGTACTTCCAACTGCCTCACGCTGATGTTTCTTATTTCCAGCATGGATGCTCTATGTTGCTGTAAGGAGAAAGGCAAGATGGATCTAGAAAACATAGAACTTCCGCCGACCAAAGTTCCAGCATAGCTCACGCTCAAGCTGTTGTCATGGCAACCGTGCTATCCATTACTATTTATATTCTCACGTCACAGGGTAGACTATTATTACTGTTTGAGAGCAATTTTATGGTTTATTCTCACATCATGAAACGTAACCCTAATGCTGCCAGCGTCAAATTACCGAGCCCTACCAAGAGTTTTTCAGGTGGAAGCGTTTGTGCTATAAATCTGACATCTGGAACTTGTATGCACTTGGTACCTTAATGATGGAAATATTTCTGGAAAACAAGTTCTGACAATGATGACAGTGAATAATTATGATCGATTCAATTAACTAAAGGCAGTAAGATGATTGATAGCGTATTTGATCACAGGGCTTTTTCAGAGCTTTGAATTAGGGTAATTAATTGTCTTAACATTCATTGACTTGGGCAATTTTACCAGGCGGCGTCTCTGGCGTTTTGGATACGCCCCTGAATGGCAACTTGTGTTGAACGAACCAGAGGAGAGAAGTCACTTGTGCCAACTCTTGAAACTATGTCATAACGGTAACAAGAACTGGGAGAGACAGTCTGCACTAGAGAGAATGTGAGGATCTACTCATTATTGTTCGTTCAAATTTTTAGGTTGTCTGAAACTTGTTAGAGCCGCCTATAAACTCTTTCTCCCAAGGTGAACGTACACATGTGTGTTGTTTCCCCGCGGTGACCTACTTTTAGCTCCATACCAACTGTGGTTTCGTGGGCGCTTTCTGTGTCTGGCAGTACAATTACTACAAATCGACTAATAGTGATTCCACTCGTTACATAACTATACTCTCTGATTAAGCCAAATCCCAATCCAAAAGTCGTTATGTCAGCACACACTGGTGCCATTCCTCGCTCGGTCTGCCCTTTGGCGTACTGGGAAGACAAACAAAAGTCCAACCAATGTTAAAAAGTCCAGCGTACATTCTGTGTAACCATTGAAGGTTTTTTTTGTGTGTGTTTTTCCAAATTAATATTTTTATTTAATTTAAAGAGATGTTTATATTGAATACTCATGTATATCTATTTATATGAACGCTCAAAAGCTTTGTCACAAATGGTCATTTTTGAAGAAAAAAAATTACTATTTAATAACTGTTTTATGTCATAAAAATTATTGTGGAGTGTATGAGTATGTGTGTATAGTAAAGGGTGTAGACAGCATTACCTAAGAGAACGTCCAAACTATCAACAATTTATACTCATGAAATAGATATCTTTAATCTATCTCAACACCTGATGTGCCACGCTAATGTATAGGTAAATTACAGAATGCTTATCTTTTATTACATTTCCATCCCTAAAAAATGAATGAAGCGACCCGGTGATTACGCCAATGAATAATAATTATCCTAATTTCTCCATTAATTAGCTTATTTATTCATAGTAGCCTATGAATATGCTCGCCTCGATAATAGCCGAACCAGCAGGAGGTCAGAACGGGTAACAGATCAGTTCCGTCTACCACTCACCACTGTAAAATGAGGCGCGCAGCCTAGCCTGCAGGAGCGTCGAAGAAAATGTCGGAACACTTTCTTCTGTTCAACTCAGGTGTGGCTCAAAATCAACGAAAGTATTAAAAATACAACTGTATAGCGAACTTCAAAATCTTTTAAAATATGCCGACGCACACCTTTATGTCTTTCCGTGCATAATATAATATTTTGTACAATTTAAAGCCTAGCGGTTAAAGAGCCTTTCATGATTACATTTGGAGGCCTTTCCGTCTGTTATTATAATATTATGATATGAACTGAATTTGGCATAGGAAAAATATCAATCATGCTAACTTCACTCTGTTCCAAGGAGAATTATAATAATACTGCTGTGAAAGAATCAAGTTCCTCCTGACAGATCAAACAGCTTTCCGAAGGGCCTTACTCTATGATTGGGTGTTCTGCTGAACTACAGTAATTATACTCCCCGTTCAAAGACTGCTTTGGTCATGAGCATTAAATTTACGAATGTTTCTATAAAGCCCTTCGTGGAAATATTTTATGAACGAGAACTTCAAATATGCATTGCATCCAAATAAATTATTATTCAACTCTCTGTCTGTCATTGCTGTTTCACGCTCAAAGTGTTAACTGCTGGACCTAATTAAATGTTTTTTGATGCTGTTTCCAAGCGACATTAAAAATTGGAAGACAGAAATTGGTGTTTACTGACGGACGCAATATCTGCACTCCATCACTGGGCTACTCCCAGAGCTTTTTCCTGTCATAGACCCCAGATGATTATTATTATTATTATTTTGAAAAGATTAGTATTAAACTCATCCATACGAAAGGGGCATTAAATGATTTGACTCGGTAAAAATCGGGGTTCTGCTCAGCACAACAGATTGTAAAGACAATGACTCCAGTGCTGTATCACAAGGTGCAGTGCGCACCGAGAATCATGTTCAGTGAACGCACGTAGGCCTGAACCCTCGCGCGAGCTAAAAGTTTCAGTAACATGATCTGCCCATTTTGCGGATTGTTCCTGGCCTGGTTGTATACTCGTACTTGGCCTATTTGGTCCGCAAATTATTTCGTTTCTTCATGCCAAAGTTCAGAGTCCGAATACTGGTTTTTTGAGTCTATTTATTCCTTAGAGGTTTTTTTGTAAGCTAAATGTAATATATGCATGGGAGGACAATATCCCTCCCAGAATGGACGGGCTTGAGGTTGAGCGATACAATCAGGAGGTCAGAAAACCGAGAGGATTGGAGGATGCTGGTTGCCAGATCACCTGTGGAGTCCCAAATGGTCCACAAGACTACGGGAGAGAGAGATGTGCATTAATTTAGAGAAGACACCCATTTTTACAAAATTCTTTGGTTATGTAAATGCTGTCTTCATTTGATGTCAAATTTACGCGCAAGCTTGTGTTTAACACTATTATATCGGTTGCATTTCATTCAGATCATAATGTTCAAAGTATATTTGTTGTGATAAGATTATCAAATAAACATTCCATGTATCAGCTGTCCCTCCGTAAATATTGGGTAAACATTTTATTCAATTTATTCATTGTTGGTGATGTACATTCTTGAGGATGTTTCTGCATTGTTACTGATCTACATGTAGATCTAAATTGTGCAAACAAGGAAGAAAATCAAATCTACGTTTCATGTTTGCCTACGGGCGATTGAAGTGTTGAATGGGAACAAAACAAATCATTTCGTTTCCACAGGAGAGACCACCGCTTATACAGGGAAGTTCTAACACTTACTGGCGGAGTTTCAACAAACACGTGTTGTAAGACGGTTCTTTGCTGAGGCGCGCTGCCTTAGTCATTTATATAGTTTATACATAAATTCATAAATATATATATTATATCTACTATTGTTGTTCTTTTTCCTTTTCCCCTTTTGCTTCTGTCTGGTTTTCCCCTCTGGTTCTTGTTGTTGCGGTTGAGCCCTGAAAAGAACTGTTGTTGGTGGTGCCCTTAACTCATTCGCTAGGGTAAGCCGAATATTCGGCTCACGGATTTTCGCTTCGCTATACTACCGAAAGCCGAATATTCAGTTCCAGTGGACACCAATTTTCCAACTCTAATATCTAAGCCAACTTCTCCAAATATTGAATTCCATCGTGGTCCATTGATTTTTCCTTTACTTTAATGTCTAATGTATTGCGTCATGTGTTTATACTGAGTGAAAGAAAAAACATCTTTGAACTACGTCTAACTTTCAAACTGGATAGTGTTGCGAGTTTCTGTCCACACCCACAAAAAACTGCGGTTCTGGTGTAGGGAATGAGTTAAAGGGCTCTTTTTGGGCTGGCGCCAAAGAGAAAGTGAGTTCAGCGGGAAAGACAGTTTTTTGTTGTTTTTTTTTAACCAGCTGGGGCGCCCGGCGTTATTCGTTATAAACCTGTGTTCCTACTCTTTTCTCCCCCCTCCTCTTTGATCAAGACAATTTCCTATAACAACTCAGTCTTGCCTCAGAACATGTGCAGTAGGGCGCTATACCCATGCACCAGCTGAGCGCTTGTCAAAATAGTCTCCCCTTGCGGTATGCTTGTCAAAGGGAGGACAAAAAAGAAATCACTGTAGTTTATTTTTTTACAACTTTTGAAGAAAAATGTATGAAACATGAATAAACACAATCGGTAGATCAAAAACGATTGGGTTCGATTATTTTGACACCAAGGTGATAATGGTGCAGTGACTGAAATTTTATGATAATGATGATGGTGGTGGTGATAAAAGCGATGATGAAGCAGTCATTGAAACTGATGATGATGATACTGATGATGGTGGTGGTAATAAAAGCGATGATGAAGTAGTCATTGAAATTGATGATGACAATAATGATGATGGTAGTGATGATAAAAGCGATGATGAACTAGTCATTGAAATTGATGATGACAATAATGGTGATGGTAGTGGTGATAAATGCGATGATAAAGCAATCATTGAAACTGATGATGACGATAATGATGATGGTGGTGGTGGTGGTGGTGATAAAAGCGATGATGAAGCAGTAATTGAAACTGATGATGACGATAATGGTGATGGTGGTGGTTAAGGTGTTCTTGGTGCCAGACGATGGAGATTAAGATGATGATGATGAAGATAACAATGATGGCGATGAAGATGATGATGATGATGATGATGACGATGATGATGACGATGATGATGATGATGATGATGATGATGACGATGATGATGATGATGGTGATGATGATGATGATGATGATGATGATGATGATGACGATGAAGATAACAATGATGATGATGATGATGATGATGATGACGATGAAGATAACAATGATGATGATGATGACGATGAAGATGATGATGATGATGCTGATGACGATGATGATGACGATGATGATGATGATGATGATGATGACGATGATGATGACGATGATGATGATGATGATGATGATGATGATTCCCTTGTGACAGTGGGAGAACTTGTTGGATAGTGTGCGTCAATAATGAAAATGCCAAGAATGGTTGGCGATAAGGTTGTGCTTTGTTAAGCCATTGGAAAGGAATAAGGAAGTGGAAACCGACTGGAGATGGTCACGGCAGGGCCATGTACAAGATATTTTTGGCATCCTTCAGCCTCGAAAGACCACATGGGCTTATGCTCTAGGTGCTTGTATGTGTCAGTCTGGTGCAGCGTCGTGTGTGGCTGGACAAGACTATCCGGAAGTTACACTGATAGGCCCCTCCACAGGTGGTGCTGCCAAAGGATGACGCCGGTTTGTCTGTTTTGGGCTCGACTTTTTCTTCTCTTACGCATTGCCTTGGTCTGTTGCGTAAGTATCTCTTCATACATTGAGAGACCTCGCTTCACTAACTGCCGCCAGTTAGATAATCTTGTGGCAAAACAGAACAGGACTATAATTCAAGATTGATTATTCAAATATTCTTACTGTGGACGAAAACGGAAGGCATAATTATTCCATCAAATGAACTACTGTACACAATTCGACCTTTCCTATTCATGTCTATTCAGACACTCGTATTGAAAACAAAAAACAGAGGGTATTCTTTGTCAAACGAACAAAAAAAATGTATTCGGCCTTTCCAGTTCATGAAAGTGCCTGGTTTATAAAACCCACGCACATGTGCTTTTGATCTAGGAAGAGGCTAGGGAGACCAAGATTCTCCTGGTCTCGCTAGACACTTCGTAACTTCTCCTAGCCCCGTTTCATCACGTCGCAGTCCATATATTATCGACCATTTTATCAATGTGGAACTATATTTTAGTCATGACTGTTTGAATTATATAGTTACAGTAATGGAATTTTAATCCCAATTTTATCCTTGTCTTTGTGCTTGGCAATGATTTATTATCGTTTCCTTTAGTAATGCTAAATCCGTCTGTACGTCAGTGGGTTTCGAGAAAGTCGCATGCAAAGTTTTACAAAATGTTAGATCAGCGTTTTAACACTGAAAAAATTCAAGTTTATTCTCAGAGGGGAGATATATTCATGCTTTTTTGGGGCGAATGAGAGACACAGTTTTGTATGCCATATTGTCGCCTTAAATCAATTTTTGTTGAGAGTGAAAAGAGAATGAAATATTTCTGGGGCCAGGTTATTTTAGAATAGCGCAACAATTACAAGCGGTTTGTGTTTACAAAGGAATAATAAAGGCTGAAGAAATGGAGCATCGTATTTCTTATATGTCTGACAAGAAAAAACAGGACGTGAAAATGTTTACTTTATTAAAATGGATGCTCCACTCGCACTCCTGACGCACGTCATACAATGTTATTCCAGGAAAGGAAGAGGTTTAAAATGTGTAACTTCACTGAAATCGGTAGAACAGAGATGTTGCTTTCAGTGGATGTGATATCTCTCTCCGGGGGGGGGGGGGGGGGATCAAAACGGCGATTGGAGAGGAAAGGCGAAAATACAAATGAGGCAACAGTCAAACCAACAATAAACCAATTTATTTCGCCTCAATTCTCTGCACCTACTATTTAAATTACTTTTAAAAGGGAACAAATCAAACTTAATTTTCTCAAAAACAGTAAACGCTCTGAAGCCAGGATACCATATTTGGAGGAAAGGCGAAAATACAAATGAGGCAACAGTCAAACCAACAATAAACCAATTTATTTCGCCTCAATTCTCTGCACCTACTATTTAAATTACTTTTAAAAGGGAACAAATCAAACTTAATTTTCTCAAAAACAGTAAACGCTCTGAAGCCAGGATACCATATTTGGAACACCTGTCCACGAGCCTAATTCTTTGAACAATTTATAATTTCCCCACGAACTATCTTACCTGATGATAGCTTTTCCTTCTCTCTCTATTTTCATTCATTTTAATTAAAGTTTGACAGTCTCAAGATTTTAAGACATAGTCTGGGTGCCAGCAGAGAGTTAAGGCAGAGTTGGACTACTGTTTTTTTTTATTCATGGGTGCTGTTCAATGTCGGGGGGAAATTATGACGCGCGATCTGGAACAAAGAAAACTGTAACCGACTCTTTGCGTTCATGATTTACGCATGATAAGACTTGTCGTGTCTTATTTCAAGGCCTGGGTAGTTTCCCTTAAAATTCCCCCAATGAACCCCCCGATGAACCTGAACCGGACTTGAACTAAGCTCTCGTAACCTATTCTATGCTGCTTAGCTGGAGTCTCTTGTGAAAAGATATTGTAGACTAACCTTGGCTGTATCCAGCTAAACTATTAAAAAGATAAAGAGAAAAAAAAAGCATGTCATTATAAACGGAATCTACAACAACTAACTATTATGCGCAGGGTTTGGTGGATGAATTAATCATTCACAGTGGCTACGTTTACGGCAGCCAGTGAACACAACTCACCATTTTTCTTTATTCGGCTTTACTCCCGTTCGTACAGCAGCGCTTCCTTTTCTTTGTGTTTTGTTTTTTTTTATTGGGGTCTGAGCGTAATCTGCCGTAAACGTAGCCACTGCCTTAATAATTTGCTGAGGTCATGCGTTCTGCCACTTTACGTGGATGAGGTGTGGCTCCTTGGCTTTTCGTTTTCCACCGTACCGGTAAATAGACAATCTGGAACGTCCCAGTCACGTAAGATTTCGCAAGGTGTGGGGGAAACCTAAGGCTTTTTCAATAGGACATTCTTCTGTATTGCATAGTTTATGCCTTAGAGTGCACATGAATGCACTCAAAGATCAAATGTTAATTCATGCAGCGATGTGGCCATATTCATGCACATTCATTCCAGTAGGTCAAGAACTTCTGTCAATTGAAATAGACTACACCCTCCTAGAATTATTTGGTAATTTCGTAATACTGGTTGGCCTGTTGACTTGGAGAATGCACAGATTTTGTATTTTTTTATATTTTGTAGTTTGTATACTTCTTTAATCCCATTTGGGAAATTTTGCCCCAGTGTCATTGCCGACCAGTTGCAGCTAGAGCACACAGCGCCGGTCGGTGGTGTTTTTTTTTTCGGGAAAAAAGGGGGGGGGTGGTGATGAAGGGGGAGGGCTTCAAAGGGATGGTGGGGATAAGTTTTCATTTAATTTTGCCCGGCAGCGGCCTCTTCGGCCCGCTCTTCTCGATTTCCAACTGCCAAAGTACCTTTAACGTCACACGAGCCTTCCGAGTTTTTCGCCCTTATCCGAGAAGACTAGGTGCTCCATCCTACCTGCCGTGGGCTCAGGGATGGGAACATATGAGAAAATTCTCCAAATTCCAACATGCCTGCACCGACATGGGTAACTGAGGGGGCTAGAATTGAAAGGGATCTAAGTGTCGTGATCTAAGTGCCTTCTCATTCTAACACCCTCAATTGAGACAATAGATTGAGGTTGGGGGGGGGGGCGGTTAGAATCAGAAGTGATCCAAATACCATTGCCACTTGGACCACTTCTAATTCTATCCCCATCAATTTTAGGTGCACTTTCGTGCGTGCAACATTGTTCGCTGAGTCCTTACAAAGCGTTTTCCTGTTCAAGATTGATACACATTTTAGTGTTTCGCGTAGTTTAATACTGTGGAGGTGGCCTTTTAATCATTCGAGCTACCGGGTACTTACTATTTTCTGCAAAGAACAAAAGAGCAAACTGGAGATCAGGCAACAATTTAACTAATAAAAAAAACAAACAGTTCCACCAAGTTTAGTACGAAATGTCAGGACATGAAACCTTTCAACTAAATCCAGCATACACTTCTCCAGAAAATCAATGTTGATTCCGCTCATTCTAAAAACGAGCACTGTAGTACTTTACATGTAAAAGATGTTGATAAGGAAAAATCTTATTATTATAAGAAAGAAATTGTGGCGGGAGTAATTCATTGTGGTACAATTTTGAAACCCCCCCCCCCCTTTTCTTTTCGCTCGACATTATGGGGGCAAGGTGGTCTAGAGGCAAGGTGCTCGCCTCTCATGCCAAGGGTCCCGGGTTCTAAACCCGGCCGGTGCAGGCATGTTGGAAGTTTGGGATTTTTCTCATATTTTCATGTCCCTGATCCTATTGAGGGGTAGGATCGAGTACCTAGTCTTCTCGGATAAGGACGAAAAAATTCGGAGGGCCCGTGTGCACGTTGCGCACGTTAAAGATACCTTGGCAGTTGGAAATCGTAAAGAGCAGGCCGAACAGGCCGCTGCCCGGGCAAAATGAAATAAAATTCATCCCTACCACCCACTCCCCCTCATCCCCCCACCACCAAAAAAAAAAAAACGCCGACCGGCGCTGCACTGTGGCGACGACGTGCCTGCTCCAGTTGTAACTGGGGTGCAATGGCACAAAGGCAAAATTTCCCAAATGGGATTAAAGAGTTATACAAATACCAATTATGGCCTAAATGATAATTTCAAAAATTATCAAGTTAATTTTCTTAAGTATCAACTAATCCAGCCCAATCGTTTTTTGTATCGACAGATTGTGTTGATTCAAGTTTCATGTATTTTTTAATAAACAAGTTGTAAAAATGTAAAATACAATGATCTTTGTTTTGGCCCCCCGTAGTAAGCCCACCGCACACGGCTGTTAACAAGCAGTAGATCTAATCTAGTTGCCGAGCGGCCCGGTCCGCTCTCCGTATCGTGACCTGGACACGACCCAAGTCAACGGGGTCACCCACCTGTGTTCACGGGGGATTCACTTTCCCGCGAAGCGCTTTTATTATGTTGTATTTTTCCAGTAACAAACGCCTACACTGCGCTCAAACTATTTCATCGACTACACTTTAATAGATACATGCTAAATAATTGACATATCACACACGCGTAAACGAAATTATACATCTGTACCAAATACCGTCACAGAGATAAACAGCTACAAAGATGAATAGTAATTTAACAAATGCGTCAGAGGTCATAATTTTTAAACTTAAAATTTAACATGATCTCCTCCCACTAGCGAGAAGAAATGAACACACAATAATAAAAATATGTAACATTTCTTAACTTACTTGACTGCATCATTGAGAAGTTCTTCAATTCAGAGTTATGTAGGATAGAATGTAATGTTAAATTTTCCATAGGCTCAAATTTACGGCGATCCTGCACTTGACATATTACACATAAAAAATACAGCTGAACACTCGCTTTATGTAGAATTTATTGGTCTACTTCATTTTCCTCCGTTTAATGGGTGGTGCAGAGGGCCAAGAGTTCTGGAGAGATTTGCAAATGCTGTGACTTAATGACAGTTTTCAACAGTGTTTCACAGTTTCGAATGGCTGCCACTCGTCTCTCTAATTTGGCCACAGATGCATGAATGAGCTCCCGCAAACCTCCCCTTTCTTTCCATATTCCGAAAAAAAAATTTTTTTAAATCAAAAAATGGGCTGGCGTCTCCAATATGCAATAGACGTCTGACCCAGGTAAGCGGACAGTCAGCTGGCCATCACTTGCTTCTAGAAGTGCCGTGTTCTGAAAACCCCGATTTAAAAAAAAAAAATCAAACATGCTCTGGCGTATTCAATACACGACAATAGACGTCTGACCCAGGCAAGCAGGCCTTCCCATACCACCTTCACTCCCCCACTCGCACTGGGTTATGGCACACAATCGTCATGTAACATCTCTGGTGGGCATCAAAGTGAATAGTGTGACACTTCCCTAGACATGCCGGCGCCTACTAGTCTCGGGGAAAACCTCTTAATGGGCATTACCCTAGGCGCCCCTACTAACGGGGCGCCCAGGCATTACCGCTATGCAGGTGCCCCCCCCCCCACGTTACTTCCTACCCAACCCTCCCTACCCCCCCAACCGGGTGGGCATGTCCCCCACTGCTCAAAGAAAAATACATACAACTGTATCAGCCAAGCCGCACTATAATCAGTAATTTTGGTGTGGTCGGCAAAAACTTGACTTAATTTTTTTTTTCTCTTTTTTTCCTGGAAACGGGGAGATTTCAAAGGAAAACGGGGAGGGCGGGGTTTTGTCATAAAAACGGGGAGACTCCGGCAAAACGGGGAGACTTGGGAGGTCTGGCTGTTTCTAATATGCTTTGATTGTTTGTGCGTTCCCGTGTTCTCTTGACAACGTATGAAGTAAGGTCTGTATTTGTATGCTTTCCTTTTCCGAAGTTTTTGTTTTTTTGTTAGTTCTTCCACCACATGTTCTGCACAGTTCATGAAGATATTTAATATGCGAGTCTTCTGTGTGACCTTTCATTCTGAATACTGTTATTCAGATAAAATAAAGAAAATCTACCTTCGCAATGATGTAAAAAATAGCGTGATGGCGTCTTCAGCAACACACTTGCACTGGAAACGATGTGTTGATACGCGTTCAATTCCCTGAGCAGTTTCCCTACCAGAAATGAGTGCATAGTGCTCTGGTGCGCACGAAATCTGTAGTAAAACTGTAGAATACGCAGAGCTTTCTAGTCCAAAAGAGAGAGAGAGACACACACAGAGTTAGAGAGAGAGAGAGGGAGAGAGCGAGAGAGAAGGGTGGTTTTTTTCACGGATAATGCCGGGAATCTCATCTAGTGCATTAAAAATTTTGCATGAGCTCATATTTCACACTAAACTTTATGGAACTGATATTTTACTTGTTAGACTAGAGTCAGATCTGAGTTTACTTCTTTGGGCTTTGTAAAAAAAAAGAAAAAATAATATTATAAAAACCACAGAAAAACGGTGGGCTCGCAGCAAGGCTATAGAAATTTGTAAAATTAAAAATAGGCCAAAAAGAAAAAGTGGTATGCCGGAAAGCCTCGTATAAGAAATAATACCCAAACGGTACAACGAAAGGCAAATTAGACGGGAAGACAGAAAAGTTCGCCCTTCTTCAAGGTACAAAAAAGAAGAAAAAACAACAACATAAAAAAAAGGAAAATTGAACAGCTAAAACAATCGAACAATAAAAAACATGAATATGAAATATGGAATTTAAATAGAATATGTAAGCAGCTCTGATTATTGAAAGACTAGCGCCAAACCTTACAAGACTCAGTGAGAGGCTCCCCCTGTCATAGCTGAGCGAAAAAAAATTACTGCATGTATTTCTTATCTTAAATTAAAAGTTTTAGTTATAAGCATTTAAAATGCCCTTCCCGTAACTTACCGATAATCAGCGGGGAAAAAAATCAACTTACTGTGAAGTTCAAAGGGTATTTGACCAAAAAAAAAGTTTCATTTGCATTTGAACGAATACACTTACAGGGTTTCATAATAAGGCCTGTGAAAAGTTGAGCTAATTACAGTAGGCTACCCTGCAGTTTATGTCTATGTATATAGAAATATACAAATAAAATCTAACCGGAGAAAAACCAGCAGGGAACTAGATCTAGATGCCGAACATTTTTAGTTAGTTCCTGGAAAATGCCCCACGTCCGTCAGCGCATCAGAGGAAAGGCTGAGCAGTGACGGATTTTGTACTCTGAACATGTAGCCCTCCTTCAGTTTTTTATAACTCCGCTTCTGTTGGTTACTGTTTCATCATCAGTTGCCCTGTCTGGAACAGACATTTGGCGATCCTGGCTCTCCACTCGGATCTGTGAATAGCCAACCTCAAGAAGGAGTTGTTGCTGTTGTGACATTTGTTTGTTGTCCATGAATTAAGACTTTCAGTGAAAGTTTTCCTTGGTTTACTGCTTGCTGGCCATTAAATTTGACCTGGGGTGGCCGAGGGTGAGCTGAACTGATAAACACGCCAACTCTCTCCATCTGTGTGGATCAAATGTCAATACCCGAGGCTCCCTTTAATGGGTGTAAAAGACCAAGGCTGATGTAGCCGCCTAACTGGTGGCTCGTCGCCTAATTATCACGTTTTTCACTAATAGTCTAGGCACTGTCCATACCGATCATGCATCACACGAATACACTAGACACTTTCCATACCGATCATGCATCACACTAATACATGTGGGCATTGTCCACACCGATCATACATCACACTAATACACTAGACACCGTCCATACCGATCATGCATCACACTAATTCCATAGGCACTGTTCATACCAATCATGCATCACACTAATACACTAGGCACTGTTCATACCGATCATGCCTCACCCTAATCTGCCCACACCGATCATGCATCACCCTAATCTGCCCACAGCGATCATGCATGACACTAATACACTGGGCATTGTCCATACCGATCATGCATCACACTAATACACAAGGCACTGTCCATACCGATCATGCATCACCCTAATCTGCCCACACCGATCATGCATCACCCTACTACATATTGTATTATGGCACTGCCCACAGCGATCATGCATGACACTAATACACTAGGCACTGTCCACACCGATCATGCATCACAATAATTATTCTGCCCATACCGATCATGCATCACATTAATACACTAGGCACTGTCCACACCTATCATGCAGCACCATAGTACACAAGGGCGGTGTGGGCCTAGTTATTAGTGGGCATAATTTATGGGCGACGCGCCACCAGTCTGGCGCCTACGTCAGCCTCGGTCTGTTTCACCCCTAAGCAGTGATCCAGAAAGGTATGGAAACCCCTAATATAGTACATACTATATCGAATATAGCTGGGGAAAAAAACAAACACGTTCGTTAGTAAAGTAAACCTTGAAGGGTAACCCAAGCCAGTCCAGCACTTCAGCCATAAATGGGTATGTTGTTTTTGGAGTAAGCTAACCATGAAGCGTGGTTGACTGCCTGTTCATTGTTTACATGACCCAGTTAAAAGGTTAAGCTATTGTGTTGGGGACCAGAGGACTGACGGCAGCTTCGGTGTGACCTTTTTTAAATTGCGTTATGAACTTTCAGCCAAACTTTTTGAAAAAATAAAAGGTTAATTTGTCCTTTGTGTTTTTGCACTTTGTATAAACTTCTTTAATTCTATTTGGGAAATTTGAATTCGTGTCATTACAGCTCAGCCACAAGTGGAGCAGACACGTCGACGCCACAGTGCAGCGCCGGTCTGTGTTGTTTGCTTATTTTTTGAGAGGGAGTGGCAGGGATTCTATAGGTAGATTGCGCATATCCACCATCTTGTTTGTCCGGACCCACTTAAAGCGTCGCGAACCAATTGGCGGGGAGTTTTTAAAAAGTTCACTACTGTAAACAACGACATGTGCGTATACGCACATGGGAGACGTTCGGTCAACTCTTTCACTTCCTTTCTCTTGTTTACACGGATGGTAAAGGGATGGTAGGGAATCTGACCAGCTTGGGTCCATCCTTTCCACCCCTGTCACAACAGACAACGGCAATGCAACCAGCAGGCATTTTAAGTGCTTAGACACATCTCGAAGTTACACTCATCAGCTGATCCACCGGCCGTCTTGTTTGGCGGAAGTACAAAACAAAAACTCTATGACGTCATGCGCATTCTACCTATATTAATTGTTGTTGTTTTTTTTAAAATCTGATTTAATCTGACCTGACAGAAGAGTCTCATTTTGGGTTTGAGTTTGAGTTCGAATTTGACTGCGCGTCGGCACGATAACGGGCACTTTGTGCATATTGTGATCCCCTTATAGTGGCGGGTAATTTTCTCTCTCCCACTTTTTGGATGTTGTTGGGAACTCCTAGTCCTAACAAAGGCAAATAGAGAAAGTATTGAGTTTTCTTCACTGCTCAGCTCTCGCTTTCTAGGTAAAATTATACAATGCTCTCCTAACAAGATCCAAAAAATTCCCCTGTTGGCTGTTGTTAGGGGACCGTTGCATGTTACAGGGTAAACTGTAGATTAGCAATGAACACAACTCAGTATTATCTCTATAATGGCTTTGTAATTACACTACGGTCTCCTAACAACAATCACTCCAATATTACTTGGTCAATTAGCTGATTTTAATCGGTTATGGCCACTTTTAGGGTTAAAACTAATGTTATGTATTTGATTAATTTTCAAGGCATTTCAAGTTGCGATATTTTGTGGTTTTGGGTCTCCTTTGGCTTCCACGTGCTCTGTGTGTGACGTTCTCCGTGTCCCCGAACATTTTTTCAGTGTGACAGTGGCGTAGTCCAGAGAGCATGTTTGCTGACTGCAGTGCGGGGCAGCAACACACTCACATCCCAGGGATTTTCGGTGACGTTCAGAGTCATTTTAGAGTTAGGATTAGGGTTAGGGTGCACAGTCCAGAGCAGCAACATACCCACATGCCAGGGATTTTCGGTGACGTTCAGAGACATTTTAGAATTAGGTTAGGGAGCACAGTCCAGAGGTTGCAGCATCCATGGCAGTGTTCGATAGGACGAGAAATCCCTTAGGCCATGACCCATGTTTGGGGGTCTGTTGCTGCCACGCTCCTGAATTATTGCTGGTCTAGACTGCCATCGGCAAACACGCGTCAGAAGACAGGCAAGAACTGCGTGACCCCCCCCCCCCCCGAACCCGTGGCCTGTCAGCACGTAGCAATGTTTAGTTGCCCCCGTCATGTTGCAAAAACTCTATAGAATGTTCGAACATTGGGAGATTTCAGGGGGAGGGGGGGGGGGGCGTACTATTTCATATTAATTATTAATATTTCTTTTTTTTCTTCTTCTTCTTCTGAACGAATGTGGAAGTGCGGCCATAAATCACGAAGAAAAGTATCAATAACAAGGACAGCTAGCACCTCGTCGGACACAAACAAAACAAAACAGAAAAAATGCTTAGGCCTAGATCTACTTATGGTGTTCAAATGTGATTGTGAAATCCCAGCATTACGCCATGCCGCACTCATAAAACTTTTGTGGAAAATTTTCCGGAGATGTCGACACAAAAACACACACAAAAAAAATGATAGAAATCATAACACCACCCCATGTTTCCAAAAGGTGGTATACAATGAACCTATTTACAACCCTCCCCCCCCCCCCCCTGCGCCGTCCGGCCCTTTCCCCGCCGTAAGTTCTTACCTGAAAAGAATTTGGCCTTGGCCGTTGGTTTTCTTATTCCTAAAAGTGCTGTATGGACTGTCGCAGTGTACACGCGGTCAATGAACCCTGTCAAGTGTGGGAATAAAGAAGTACGAATCACTTTTTATCTGACATTAATTGAATGTCATCGCCTTGGGTATCATCTTTTACCATCGCTGCTATCGTCACCATCATCAATCTCATCGAGTTTCATGAATTATCATAGAGTTTCATGAATTTACCCAACTTACCCCTCTTTCGTTTAGCTTCAAAACAAGATTTCTTTTTTTTTTTTTAATTACAATTTAAACTTTAGTTTTCAGAATTAACTCCCAACTTATAACACAACCTGCCGGCTGTCAAAGACTATAATGCATGCCAAATTATCTCAATTGAAAATTAAAACAGAAAAGTCGAGTTAGGATTGTTTACCATAGTTTAAGAACAACTGTGTGTCCCTCAGACTTTCTATACGTCTATTTCATGATCGTACATTGGAAATTGGAACCTTTCATACTTACTTATTCTTATCTTTACCATGTGTGTGTTGACCAATCTGCAGCAAGTAAACATACATTTGGTTGTAGTTGTTATTCTTGTTGTATTTTGTATACTTCTTTAATCCCATCTGGGAAAGTTGCCTTAGTGACATTGCAGCCCAGTCACAACTGGAGCAGACACATCGTTGCCACAGTGCAGCGCCGGTCGGAGTTTTTTTTGTTTTTTTGGTTGGGGGGGGGGGGGGGAGGTTGGAGTGGTAGGGATAAATTTTTTGTTTAGTTTTGGCCCGGCCACGGCATGTTCCGCCTGCTCTTTTCGATTTCTAACTGTCAAGGTATCTTTAACGTGCACAACGTGCACACGGACCCTCCGAGTATTTCGTCATTGACCGGGAAGACTAAGTGCTCGATCCTACCTGCCATAGGATCAGGGACAGGAAAATATGAGAAAAATACCAAAAATTCCAACATGCCTGAGCCGACCGGGATTCGAACCGGGAAAAAAAAAACAAGACGTTTGTTAGTAAAGTAAACCTTGAAGGGTAACCCAAGCCAGACCAGCACTTAGCCATAAGTGGGTGTGTTGTTCTTGGAGTAGGCTAACCATGAAGCCTGGTTGTCTGCCTGTTCAATGTTTATATGACCCAGTGAAAAGGTTAAACTAAGACGCTATTGTGTTGGGGACCACTGCACAGGATTGACGGTAGCTTCGGTGTGACCTTTTTTAAATTGCGTTATTAACTTTCAGCCAAACTTTTTGAAAAAATAAGAGGTTAATTTGTCTTTTGTGTTTTTGCTTTTTGTATATACTTCTTTAATTCTATTTGGAAAATTTGAATTCGTGTCATTACAGCTCAGTCACAACTGGAGCAGACACGCCGACGCCACAGTGCAGCGCCGGTCGGTGATGTTTGTTTGTTTGTTTTTTGAGAGGGAGTGGCAGGGATTCGTTTTTCGTTGTTTTTTTTTGTTTAATCTGTTTTAATCTGGCTTGACAGAAGATTGTCATTTTGAGTTTGAGTTTGAGTTCGAATTTGACTGCGCGTCGACACGAAACGGTCACTTTGCGCATACTGTGATTCCCTTACTCTCTCCCACTTTTTGGATGTTTTTGGGAACTCGTAGTCCTATTACAAAGGCAAATAGAGAAAGTATTGAGTTTTCTTCACTGCTCAGCTCTAGCTTTCTATGTAAAATTATACCATGCTCTCCTAACAAGATCCAAAAAACTCCCGTGTTGACTGTTGTTAGGGGACCGTTGCATGTTACATGGTAAACTGTAGATTAGCAGTGAACACAACTCAGTATTATCGTATAATAATGGAGCTTGGGCCCGCCTTTGTTCCCGCAAAGGCTTTTTTACTACGCAACGTAGGGAAATGAAACTTGGCACATGCATGTAAAATTTATTAAGCCTGTACGTGTCGAGCTCATTTTTTCCCAAAACTCTTTACTTTTCCCAGAAATTCAGTTATAATTATCAGTTATCAATTCATGATTGCGAATACGACGTGATAATGTACTTCCGTCAATTCCGTCATTTCCGCCTCTTACCGGAAATGTAAACTAGAGTTCACGATCCAGCCACGCCAAGTAAACTTTGATAGTGATACCGAGTATAGTGTTATACAGATGAGGTGAGTGCCATTCATTCATACCAAGAAAACTGTGCGTAAATATTTAGATCATTTTTTACGAACACATGAGCCCATGAAAAATGCTCGGTGCGCACTACTGTGCACTGTGTACTACAGTAATACTATCCTATTTATCAATTGATCGCCGATTTTATGTGGATGACCCAAAGTGTCTCGACATCAATGTCTTTGTGCTGATTCCTTTCGGTCTGGAGTGGTGAGCTTTGTTTTTTACCATTCGAAGAATGGGGCAGTTACTAGTTTCTATAATGGCTTTGTAATTACACTACGGTCTGCAAACAACAATCACTCCAATATTACTTGGTCAATTAGCTGATTTAATCGGTTATGGCCACTTTCAGGGTTAAAACTAATGTTATGTATTTGATTGCTTTTCAAGGCATTTCAAGTTGCGATATTTTGTGGTTTTGGGTCTCCTTTGGCTTCCACGTGCTCTGTGTGTGACGTTTTGCGTGTCCACAAACATTATTTCAGTGTGACAGTGGCGTAGTCCAGAGAGCATGTTTGCTGATTGCAGTACAGATCAGCAAATTCAGGAGCGGGGCATGAGAGGCGAGCACCTTACGCTAGACCAATATGTATTCCAAACATGCTGTTGGAAGCCGGCGGTGTAATATTTTCCAAAAAGCCGACTGGCCCCGCTAACAAAGATGCTCCCCTCGACAGCTTGATTGCAGTATTTATACAACAAAACATAACAATTCAACATAAATTGCACGCAAAAAAGAAGCCAATTGTGCCAAAAATCAAACACATTTCTAAATCTGGGCACATCTCGGTTGTGGATCTTGTCTCTTTTCGTGTTGTTGCATGGTTCATGGCGAGTAAAAACTATGATTGTACACCACACTGCTCGGGTGGAAATACTACAAAAACTCAACATCTAAAAAAAATCTAAAAATGCAAAAAGTCAACACTTTCCTCAAA
>OZ007570.1:5358968-5363968 GCA_963931925.1 Onchidella celtica
GATCAATAATTGTAATATCAGGCCTGTTGGCAGTGGTGTCAAAATTTTCCTGGGTGTTATCAAAATGAGCTGGCCTTAAAGGTGTGTCTTTTTTCAATGAAACATGCGTGTTCCTTTTGTACACATCACTTACTTTCTCAAAGATCTTATTGACAACTTTGTTGTGTCTTTGCTGGTCTATAGTGGACTAGACATGAATCAAAAGTCTTATGATTCTTCAGGCAGAATCGTGCCGACGCCTGCACAGATTGGAATTTTCTGTATGGAGTAATGGACATAGGTATGGCTACACTTTTATACTGTGCAGCCACCTGCAAATTACCGTCCAAATCCCTAGATTTGATTGGTGCATCCATGCGAGCTCATCTCGCAGTATTAATATATTCTACGTGGGAGTTGGTCACGGCCTTGTATTAAAACAGACAAGGTCAATTTAAAATGTCAAAACAATTACTGAAATCTTTAAATCCTCGTGCTTTCTACATTTTATGTACGAATTTCTGAACGCGACTAAGCGTCTTAAACTATCTATCCTTATTCACCCCTTCTCTTCCCTTCTAAGTGTTCATCAAAATCACGGGGTCGAGAATTGCACTGTCACTCCTAACTTATCCATTTATTCTATCTCGCCCCACTTTCTTTCCATCTCTAAGAAAAAATGTTTCAAAACACAAACTGTTCACGAGGACAGTTCAAGGACAAATTACGCTGGTTATAATCAAGGAGACCGTGAAAAATCAACTCCTTACAAGTCGTGACCCAGCACGGCATTTATATTACTTAAACCCTGACACACACACACACACACACACACACACACACACACACAGACAGACAGACAGACAGACAGACAGACAGACATACAGACATACAGACATACAGACATACAGACATACATACATACATACATACATACATACATACATACATACATACACACATATACACACATACACACATACACACATACACACACACACACATACACACACACACACACACACACACACACACACATACATACATACATACATACATACATACATATCAATATCTTTATTTCTCTATAATACAATACAAGTAATGTAACATCATAGAAAAATGATGATGAGAAATACATCAAAATGGATGGTAGCATGCTGGATGCAGGTAAACAGGAAACAAGACTCATGAAGAATATTGAAATAATGATATAAAAGGGTAATGACACAGTACATAGATTATAGAGGATGGGATTTACAACGGCGTTTCCATATGTGATGGGATGAGAATATTGCACTATTGCTTAAGTATTTGCAGAGACCCCGGATTTCATATTTTCTGATATTTAGTTGGAACAATCCTTTAGAAAAATTTTTATGAATGTGGCCCAGACTGCCAACAATCAAAACAATTACACGGGTGTTAAATCCCATTTTGTTTATCTCCATACTGAGGGGGAAATATTTATTAAATTTATTTTGGTAGCAGTTTTCAATATGGGCATCAAAACAGACTGCAACCTCTACAAGCCATACTCTTTTGTGTTCACGATCAATAATTGTAATATCAGGCCTGTTGGCAGTGGTGTCAAAATTTTCCTGGGTGTTATCAAAATGAGCTGGCCTTAAAGGTGTGTCTTTTTTCAATGAAACATGCGTGTTCCTTTTGTACACATCACTTACTTTCTCAAAGATCTTATTGACAACTTTGTTGTGTCTTTGCTGGTAAAACGGCTTCAGTTATTTACATCCATTCAAAACATGGGATACTGTCTCAGCATAGAAATTACAAAGTTTACATGTTTTTGAATAACTGTTTGGATAGTATGTGTGCAAAAGACTCTCACATTCAAGCACTTGCATCCTCCCTTTCACACAAAACGTTCGTACTTTATCACTTATTTTGTGGTTGGTTAAAAAGTTACAAGATACAGTGTAATCAATGTTGTTCCCATTTTCTCTAATTATTCTTCCTTGTGATTTCAAACTTTTCAGTTCTTCAACAACATTATTTAGTTTCACATTTTTATAACATTTTTGAAATTTCACATGATCATGAAGAGAAAAATGAACATCATCATCAACCTCGACATTGTATTTAAAGATATTGTTAGATTCCTGTAGTTCAATTTTTTCTCTGGCACACACCTCCTGGAGGTTGACCCAATTTGATTTTGACCAGTTGACCTTGCTTTTCTTATTAAGTTGACCATTTTCTTTTAGTTCATATCCTGCGAAATTTATATTTTCTCCATCACTCTCTACTTTTGACACTTTTCTTTTAGTCATATGCAAATCAAGTGACTGGGTCGCAGCATTTTTGACTAAAACATCATCATTATTCAACATTTCTAGGTGAAAAGCAAGGTGTTTAGCGTGGTATAAAATGGCAGGATTAGGAACTCCGAGACCCCCTTGGGCTCGTGGACTGAAAAAGAAATTTCTAGATGTAGATTCATTTAGACCCAGCCATGTTCTAACATTGTTTACAATTTCATCTTCGATCTCCTTTAGGTGTTTTTCAGTAAAGATTAAATTAGAAAAGTAGAATAGCACAGGGCTAATACACATGGGGCTCAATAGCTGGAGTTTAGCAGATGATGGCAATGGGGCAAGACTGATTCTTGTTATGTTTGTTTTGAATTCGGCTATCACAGAGCATACCTGGGAAATCCCACTGGTGTTTTGGATATTAATGTCATGACCCAAATATTTATAGCTATTTTCTTTTGTCAAAACAGGAATGCTCTGATCTTGCACTTTAACATCAGCATTTGTTTTGCTGTTTGCCCAGTTATTTCCCGTGCGCTGTCCAAATGTAACGGCACACTTTCGTGGCTTTACATCCATACCAGTGGTGTTAAAAAAAGTACTGGTCTTATTTGTCATTATATTCATATCGTTGATGTTTGCACTTAAAAGACTTACATCATCAACATAGCCTTGAATAGGGTTAGGTACTTGGTATGGTGGGAAACTTTGTTCAACCCATCTTAACCAACAGTCAATCCCCTGTTCAAAAAGTATCACAGACCATGGGCAACCTTGGATTATCCCCTTTTCCCTAACAATTTTGTCTGTTACCCCTTTGCCAGTTTTAACCTGAAAACTAGACTCACTATAGATGTCTTTAGTTATATTAATATATAAGTCAGGGTAGCCATATCGTTTAAGTTCATTGAACATAGTCTGGTGGTCGATACTTCCAAAAGCGTCTTTGATGTCAACAAAACATAGGCATATTTTTGAGGTACAATGTAAGAAGTCACTTATGGCTGTCTTTAAACAGAAAACGTGTTCCTGGAGACCATTACGTGGCAGCGATCCCTTTTGTCTCGGTGACAGGCGCTGAGTAGAGGCGATCCACGGCATCATCCGCGACTGTATGAGTTTCATAAACAGTTTATAAGAAGAAGGCAGAAGGGAGATGGGTCTCCAGTCTTCAATGTTGTTGACATCTCCGTTTCTCTTTGGTATCATTGTGATGATGCCGTGTTTCCAATCAGGTGGTACGCGCTGGTGGGTCAAGCAAATGTTGAAGATCACTGTAAAGATAGGGGCAAGTTTGTTTACTTTTTTCTTAATTGTGTCGTACGTGACGCCATCAGCGTCAACATACATACATACATACATACATACATACATACATACATACATACATACATACATACATACATACATACATACATACATACATACATACATACATACATACATACATACATACATACATACATACATACATACATACATACATACATACATACATACATACATACATACATACATACATACATACATACATACATACATACATACATACATACATACATACATACATACATACATACATACATACATACATACATACATACATACATACATACATACATACATACATACATACATACATACATACATACATACATACATACATACATACATACATACATACATACATACATACATACATACATACATACATACATACATACATACATACATACATACATACATACATACATACATACATACATACATACATACATACATACATACATACATACATACATACATACATACATACATACATACATACATACATACATACATACCATACAGACATACCATTGACAGACAGGACAGTACAGACAGACATCAGACAGACATACTACATACAGACTTACATACAGACATACAGACAGACAGACATACAGACAACAGACATACTTACATACATACATACATACAGACATACATACATACATACAGACATACATACAGACATACATACATACATACAGACATACATACATACATACATACATACATACATACATACATACATACATACATACATACATACAGTACATACATACATACATACATACATACATACATACATACATACATACATACATACATACATACATACATACATACATACATACATACATACATACATACATCATACATTAAATACATACCATACACCCCATCCATCCCTCCCTCCCACCAACCCCCCACACCATCCCTACCTACACAACACATACATACATACCCAACTACCCTACAACATACATACCATACATACATAACATCACATACATACATACATACATACATACATACATACATACATACAACCATACATACATACACACATCATACATACATACATACATACATACATACATACATACATACATACATACATACATACATACATACATACATACATACATACATACATACATACATACATACATACATACATACATACATACATACATACATACATACATACATACATACATACATACATACATACATACATACATACATACATACATACATACATACATACATACATACATACATACATACATACATACATACATACATACATACATACATACATACATACATACATACATACATACATACATACATACATACATACATACATACATACATACATACATACATACATACATACATACATACATACATACATAC
>OZ007570.1:5373968-5408968 GCA_963931925.1 Onchidella celtica
GCCTTTCTGAGTACATTCCTTTAAATTGTTGACATCCATTGAGAATATGTGAGTTTGTGTCATATGGATGGTTGCAAAGGGAACATGATCGAGGGAATGCCTCGGGGTAATATTTATTCATGTTAACATTTGTTTCAAGAAGTTGTAATCTCCCCTTCATTGTAAATTTTATGATATTGTCATTCACACTTGAGTTTTTCAGAACAGCACTGGATGATGAATGCATGCATTTCATGACACTGTTAAAAATTTGACCCTGTTGTTCCAAGTTACGCCAATAATCAATATCTTCTTTCATTCTTTGTTGTTTGAAATATTTTGATAGCGTGTGTACATTGGTGGTGGACATTAAAGTATTGTTGCTATCGTACATTGACAAAGTGAAAAGATCATTCTCTGCATCAAAATTTAAAGAAGATTTCAATTTTGTACACAATCTATTCATTTCGACAAAGTCGGAAGCCCCCCAGTTAACTTTGCTTTCCTTTTTCAGTATATTTTTCTCTGTCAACTCGAAGCCACCAAAATGATGTTGCGTCCTATCTTGTACCTCTTTAACTTTTCGCTTTGACATGTGTAAATGAAGCGCGTTGCGCGCTGTCTTTCGAACCTGCTCGTCGTCACAATTGAGCATAGATAGTAAAAAGGTGACTCTTTTAACATAATACATTGTGGATGGTTTCAATATTCCCAGGCCACCCGTCTTCAAAGGGACAAAGACAAAAGAACGGGTCGATGACTGATTAAGTCCTAGTACATTTCTTACAAAATTGATAATACAATCCTCTAGGTGTTGCAAAACAGTATCTGGGATTGATAGGTTATTGAAATAAAAGATTAGTTTAGAAATAGCCATAGAATTAACAGCTTCAATTTTGTATGCCAAAGGTAAGACTGAGTTTTCAATCTTAGTTAAAACATTTTCAAAATTATCTGTTGCCTTTTTCATTTGCTCTTTTAGGGAGGTTCCGCTTAAGTTGAGGTCATGACCTAAGTAAGTATATTTTTTATCTCTCCCAAACATGGGAATCTTATCGTTCTGAATTTCAAATGTCACTTTTGATGTATTATTGTTTTTAGACCAATTGTTCCCAGTTCTTTGTCCATGTAGGACAGCGCACTTCTTGTGCTTAATTTCCATTGCGGTAAAGTTCATAAATTGTTCACTTTTTGTGATCATTGCTTTCATGTCATGTTCTGTGGTTGCAGTCATCGACACGTCGTCCATGTACGCATGACACGGGTTCGGGATGCATACGTCAGTGTATGGTGAAGCCATCCAGCGGAGCCAAGCATCCATGGCTTGGATGAAAACGATGGAGCTCCAGGGACACCCCTGGATAATGCCACGCCCGCGGACAATACTGGGGGTGAGCGCTCTGCCGGCCTGGACCTGAAATGTTGAATTCGTGTAGATGTCCTTTGTGATCTGCACTATATTGTCTGGATATTTCGAGTCCTTCATTGTTTTTATCATTATGTTATGATCTACACTTCCGTAAGCGTCCTTTATACAAACATACATACATACATACATACATACATACATACATACATACATACATACATACATACATACATACACACATACATACATACATACACACACACACACACACACACACACTCACACACACACACACACACACACACACACACACACACACGCACACACACAATAATAATAATAGTTCGTCCATCAGGTATGATGATGACCTTAACAACACCAGAGGAATAAAGAACAGAAATTGTTGAAAATTTCAACACATGGACAATAAAGAGAACTAAAGGACACAGAGGACAGAATGGAAAGACTGTTCTTTCATGACTTATGGCTTCTCATGTGACTGATAAGTCCTATTTTTGCCCTGCAGACCCTTCCGCATAAATGACAAGAGGGCTCCGTTGGTTCAGTACCACTGGGCCTTTTCTTGCGCCGTTCTCTTTTATTGATAGCCTGCTGGAGTCTGTCAGCTTCCCATGCTTTGCTGCCTCTGGTAAGGGCCGCCCTCCAATTTGCACGATCAAGCGAGAGCTTTTCCCACTCACTCACATCAATGGCAAAGGCCTTCAGTGATTGCTTGAGAGTGTCTTTGTAACGTCTCTTTGGGGCCCCAACATTCCTCGTTGCACATACATACATACACACACACATACATACATACATACATGCATACATACATACATACATACATACATACACACATACACACATACATACATACATACATACATACATATTTCAAGAACTTTATTGACTATATGATTTTACATGCAATGAATACATCCATTTACACAATCACATATTCAACCATCTTCAGCTGTACAACACACCAATATATTCCGTACAATAGACATTACATTTTGTACGTTATTTCAATCAGATTAAATTATACCTTCTCTTCCATACTCTTTGCGAACCTATAATTTCGCTAATGCTGATAAACTTGCACATGCTAGTTGACTGCCTATTGCTGAAACCTAGCATTTTTAACCCTGATGCGGCTTTGTTATGAACAGTCCCCAATGCTCCCATGATAATAACAATGATTCTACAGTGGTAGCCCTTGTCATTCATATCATTATGCAATGATAGATATTTCAAAAACTTTTCACGAAAACACAAATCGATGAATTTGTCAAATGGAACAGCAATTTCTACAATAAAAGCATCTTTGTTCTTTTCATCTAATATGAGTATATCAGGCTTGTTGGGGGTGTTTTCGTCCACCTGAACACATTTGTTGGTTTCACTACACATTCACCACTGGCTAATTTATTGGAGATGTGTTCATACAAATAATTTACAATTCTGTCATGCCTTTCTGAGTACATTCCTTTAAATTGTTGACATCCATTGAGAATATGTGAGTTTGTGTCATATGGATGATTGCAAAGGGAACATGATCGAGGGAATGTCTCGGGGTAATATTTATTCATGTTAACATTTGTTTCAAGAAGTTGTAATCTCCCCTTCATTGTAAATTTTATGATATTGTCATTCACACTTGAGTTTTTCAGAACAGCACTGGATGATGAATGCATGCATTTCATGACACTGTTAAAAATTTGACCCTGTTGTTCCAAGTTACGCCAATAATCAATATCTTCTTTCATTCTTTGTTGTTTGAAATATTTTGATAGCGTGTGTACATTGGTGGTGGACATTAAAGTATTGTTGCTATCGTACATAGACAAAGTGAAAAGATCATTCTCTGCATCAAAATTTAAAGAAGATTTCAATTTTGTACACAATCTATTCATTTCGACAAAGTCGGAAGCCCCCCAATTAACTTTGCTTTCCTTTTTCAGTATATTTTTCTCTGTCAACTCGAAGCCACCAAAATGAAGTTGCGTTCTATCTTGTACCTCTTTAACTTTTCGCTTTGACATGTGTAAATGAAGCGCGTTGCGCGCTGTCTTTCGTACCTGCTCGTCGTCACAATTGAGTATAGATAGTAAAAAGGTGACTCTTTTAACATAATACATTGTGGATGGTTTCAATATTCCGAGGCCACCCGTCTTCAAAGGGACAAAGACAAAAGAACGGGTCGATGACTGATTAAGTCCTAGTACATTTCTTACAAAATTGATAATACAATCCTCTAGGTGTTGCAAAACAGTATCTGGGATTGATATGTTATTGAAATAAAAGATTAGTTTGGAAATGGCCATAGAATTAACAGCTTCAATTTTGTATGCCAAAGGTAAGACTGAGTTTTCAATCTTAGTTAAAACATTTTCAAAATTATCAGTTGCCTTTTTCATTTGCTCTTTTAGGGAGGTTCCGCTTAAGTTGAGGTCATGACCTAAGTAAGTATATTTTTTATCTCTCCCAAACATGGGAATCTTATCGTTCTGAATTTCAAATGTCACTTTTGATGTAGTATCGTTTTTAGACCAGTTGTTCCCAGTTCTTTGTCCATGTAGGACAGCGCACTTCTTGTGCTTAACTTCCATTGCGGAAAAGTTCATAAATTGTTCACTTTTTGTGATCATTGCTTTCATGTCATGTTCTGTGGTTGCAGTCATCGACACGTCGTCCATGTACGCCTGACACGGGTTCGGGATGCATACGTCAGTGTATGGTGAAGCCATCCAGCGGAGCCAAGCATCCATGGCTTGGATGAAAACGCATCCACCAGTATTGGTGTTCTTTGGTTTGGGTCTCTCACCCTAGTCAGTTGGGACTGCGAGGCTGTGGAGTAGCCTACAGGCAGCCGGTCAGGCAATATGACTGTCCCTCTGGCATCCTCCTGCACCTGGATACATTTCCAGTCGTCTTGACCCTGTCTTGCCACTTGGATAAGTTGTGTCCAGGCGAGAGAGTGAGTCTGATGTTTGCGCAGCTCTTTCTCACTAAAAACTAATTCTTTGCGCCAGTCTTAACACTCACCTCGTCTTCTTTCATCTTTGTCTCGTCTTCTTTCCTCTCAAAATTCCAACGGCGATAGGCGAGTGCGGTGGCAGCAGGTTTGGATAGACTGGAAGCTGTTAGCACAGACCTACACGTTGGTGGCTGTGGGCTATGGTCGCTTCATCGTCGATTGAAGTGGAGGCGTGGGGAGGCAGCACCCACAGTAGCTGAGCAGCCTTATTTAAGGATAGCACTGCTCACCTCAACCGAGGAAGGGGCTAGAAAAGGTGCCCTAAAGAAAGCCCACTTCACATCACCCTGACTGGTATACCGCGACCAGTGGGGATCCCTTTTTGCGGTCGAAACAAAAAGAAATTCAGCTTACTCAGGCTAGGAGCCTGGAATATACGCACACTACAGGACAACTCAAACAACCCGGAAAGACGCACTGCACTTATTGCCATTGAGCTCAGCAGGTACAACCTGGACATAGTGGCACTCAGTGAGACCAGACTCCCTGATAGTGGCCAACTCAAAGAGCTCAGTGGTGGATACACCTTCTTCTGGAAAGGCAAGGGTGCAGTCGAACCGAGACAGCATGGTGTTGGGTTTGCAATTAAAAATGACCTTGTCAGAAACTTGCAGTCCATGCCAATTGAAATAAATGACAGGCTAATGACACTCAGGATCCCAGTTGGGAAAAGCCAGTCAGCCACCCTCATTAGCGCATATGCGCCCACCATGACAAACCCAGATGAAGCCAAAGACAAGTTCTATTCTGATCTAGAATCTGTCATATGCTCTGTCCCGGCAGCTGATAAGCTGATTCTCTTGGGGGACTTCAATGCTAGGGTTGGCTCCGAAATCTCAGCGTGGCCAAATGTTTTGGGCCCTCATGGAGTTGGTTCATGCAATAACAATGGGTTGCGCTTACTTACTTTGTGCGCTGAATTTGGCCTGTTCATTACCAACACAAATTTTAGTCTCCCCGTGAGAAACAGAACGTCATGGATGCATCCCCGCTCAAAGCATTGGCATCTCATAGACTATGTCATTGTGAGGAAGACTGACAGAAAGGATGTCCTTGTAACAAAGGCGATGTGTGGTGCCGAGTATGGAACTGACCACAGACTCATTGTTTGCAAGCTCAGACTAACATTGAGGCGCAATAGACGCCCTCAAGGGAAAGCGCCACCTAAACGCCTAAATGTTTCAAAACTCTGCTCAGCTGAGAAACAGAGCGAGCTCTCATCAGAACTCTCCTCAAAATTGGATTGCGTGACTTTTGACCCTGAGAACATTGAACAGAGCTGGACTGACCTAAATACGACTGTACACTCTTGCGCCAGCAGCACAGTTGGTTTTCCTGTCCGCAAGCACCAGGACTGGTTCAATGATAATGATAATGAAATCAAAGTGCTCATCAAAGAAAAAAATAGTCTCATCCAAGCTCACTGCAGTGACCCCTCTTCCACAGCAAAAGCTGATGCACTGCGTGCATGTAAGGGTGTACTCCAGAAGAAGCTGAGGAAAATGAAAAATGACTGGCTTGAAGAGCGAGTAAGAGAAACTCAGAAATATGCCGACACAAACAACACTAGAAAGTTCTTTGAGAGCCTCCGAGCTGTGTTTGGACCATCCCGCTCCGGCACTACGCCACTTCTTGCGTCAGATGGTTCAACACGCATTGTTGAATTGAATGCCATAATTCAGCGTTGGGCAGAACATTTCGGAGGTGTGCTAAATCGGCCATCAAATATAAATACTGAGTCCATTGACCGCCTCCCTCAGACTCCTATTAATGCAGCTCTTGCCAAGCCATTCACAGCAAATGAGACCCGAACTGCCACAAATCAGATGTCCTTTAACAAATCACCAGGCGTGGATTCAATTCCTGCTGAGGTGTATGCCTTCGGTGGAGAAAAGCTTATTGAAAGGTTGACCGAGTTGTTCAATCATACATACATACATACATACATACATACATACATACATACATACATACATACATACATACACACGCACGCACGCACGCACGCACGCACGCACGCACGCACGCACGCACGCACGCACGCAGGCAGGCAGGCAGGCAGGCAGGCAGGCAGGCACGCACGCACGCACGCACGCACGCACGCACGCACACACACACACACACACACACATACATACATACATACACACATACACACATACATACACACACACACACATACACACATACACACATACACACACACACACACACACACACAGAGAGAAAGAGACAGACAAACAAACAGACAGACGGGCGGACAAAACAAAGAAAATAAGAAAGGAAGAAACCAAGAATGAAAGGATAAAACCATGCCAGAACAACAACAAAGAAAAGATGAAGAAAGAAAAGGAAATGTTCAACAACAGCAAGATATGAGAACATCAGTTTTTTGAGTCTCAGCTTTCAGGCCTGAACTGCGAGGTGGGTACGTTGTACTCGAAGCCCTTCGTTCCCCTCGACTGCTTCGGACTGTGGAGTACGTGCGGTGGTAGAATGGTACTAGGACATCTTTTGTACGAAATTAGCTGGGCACAATTTCCATTGCATTGGGCAATTCCTGTCTCTTGCGCAAACTTGCTATATTTTCGAAATCTGGGACAGTTTACATTTCCTAAACAAATTGGAGGAGGGAGGGGTGGCAGAAAGGGGCATTGTCTGAGGGCTTTTTTTTTTAGGCGACACCAAATAACTTGGGTCCTTTATCTAGTCTTTTGTAGACTCGCTCGAAGAACCGGATCTTCTACAATTGCCAACTTGCCAGACAAACAAAATAAAATCCGCGTTGGAGGTATAAAACAGACCTCCAGACCACGGCAACTTCAGTGTCTTCATCGACCCACAGCCAGCGGCATCTTCATCTTTCCAAGTACACCAGCTTCATCATAAAATACAGCACTGCAATCAAAGGTAAACTTTGTTGTCAATCTATGCACTTGTAACAGTTCGGAAGAACCAATCACTTTTTAACTAATTAACTAATTAATATTCATTGGGATCACTGACAAATTAATGACTCAAACTCCCAGGCATATTTAATGAAATGATACAGTGATCAGTTTTCTGATTAACTGTAGCCATTTTAATATGCATTTGAAAATAGTAAAAAGCTGTTGTTTTTGTGTGTGTGTGGGGGGGGGGGGGGCGGGGTGCGTTATTTTCTAGTGTAAATTGCAACCGAAACAGTTTAATGAAAAAAAGGTCTCTGTTGCATTTCATTCGTGTAGCATGAGCATACTTTGATCAGTGCATTATTTTTTTCCCCTTTTTTTTAAAAACTATTGATCTACTGGTATACGCTTTGATCGGTACTTTGAATTTAACGTTTTTACGGTGTTTCAGATTGGTCAGCTTTTATATGGGCCGCAGGTTTTACATTGATAGTTTTTGTGTTTTTATTTTTGTGTTTTTGATAGGAGGTGGGGGGTCACTTTTTCATACTCACTGTAATAAGCCCTTGTGTACTAATTCTTCTTCCCCTCCCCCCCCCCCCCAACTGAAATTCGTACCATCTGTATTTATCCGCCGCTGAGAATGCCGCCCAAATACCGTAAAACAACATTAGCAAACAGTCATTTTATGTTCTAATTATTTCAGGTGCCACAATGGTTGACTACAAATGCCAGCTTCTCCTTGTCTTTGGGCTGCTGCCTCTAATCAGTTGTAAGTATCTCATGATCTATGGTCATCGTTGTCTTTATCATTGGTGCTACAGGATATATAACTGGCATCATTATTACCACTAACACAATCATCATCGTAATCCTCATCACTATTGCCAACATCTTCTTCGTCATCGTCACCATCACCACTTCCATCAACATCGTCATCATCTTTATCATTATCATCCTCATCTCTACTACCATCAACATCATCATTATCACTATCATCAACATCATCATCTTTATCATCATCATTCACCATCATCATCTTTATCATCATCATTCATCATCATCATTCATCATCATCATCATCATCACCACCACCACCACCTACCCTATTGCAACTCAATACAACAAACGAATTCATTTCTCCAGATGCCTGTGTAACCCTAGAAGAAGGTGGAGACGGGGTCCTCACCTGTGGTAGTTCTAATGTCGACTCAAACATCACCTGGGAGTTGATCAGCAACGGCATCCCTACGGTCATCACTAACTGCAGCGTCAGTGGCACTTGCACGAACTTCCAGCCACTGCTATTCCAATCCAATTACACCACTTCTGGCAGCCGCAAGAATAATCGAATGCGCATTCTCCGCGTCAGTAAAAATCAGAGAGTTTTCAGATGTAAGATCGATAACACCAGGATCGCTGGGACTTGTAACATCGATGTTTTCGGTAAGTATCTTTCAAGTGAAGGCTGTTGCTACCGGGACATGGTGTTGTCCATAGAAAGCTGCAGCTAAACAGGGAACACAACTCTGTAGTTTCTCTCTTTGGTTTTGTAATTAGATTATGCCCCCTTGACAACATTCCAAAGAAAATGCCTCAGTATGTTGACACAATCATGAATTAGATGAAGTACACATTGTATCTCTGTGACATATGGCATTCTGGGTTTCCATAGATTGTGTTGCAATTGCAGCAACGTATGGATATATTTAATAATCTGTAATATTGTCCTTGTATCATTTGCTTTTATGTTTATTTTTCAAAAGTAAACGAAAAGGCAAAAACAAAAACCTGGTGTAAAAATGTCGTGTTTTCCATCAATGTTTCAAATACTCTTCCTTCTAACGCAAGGCGGGCAAATCTTGGTTAAAGTCTTCATTAAGAAATTCCATATTTTGAGAAATTCGATATTTTTGCGTGATTGCACAGAAGCTGCTCTTATCCACAGCATTCGCTCCGCTATTTTACGGACAATGACGTAAAACACTCTTTGCCACTGTATGCTTGTCCACAGCATCCGTTCCGCTCCGTTTCTCGCCGCTTGAGAGGCAAAGAGAGTTTGTCATACGTCATGGTCCGTAAAGATAGCGGAGCGGATGCTGTGGACAAGGGCAGTAAATCGTTTCTTCAACTAGCTTAGTAAAAAGAAAAAAAAAATGACTTCACATGATTTATTTCTTTACTTCACTGCATGGCTGTTTGTTTCAGTGAGTCCAGCCAAACCCACCTGCAGCGCCCCTGTGGTCAACTCGGCCACCTCCACAGTCTCTCTCACCTGCCGGACAGAGACGGTCTACCCTTCTGCTCTTTGCGTTTTCGCCCATAGAGGGGTGAGTACCCAATCATGCTCTATAACTGACAATTTTTACTTCAGGTACGTAATGAACACATTTAATAAATGAACAGGGGCTGCGATTAGGTTTCGTAAAAGGTTGAAATTCGTGTATGTGTATAGATAGATAGATAGATAGATAGATAGATAGATAGATAGATAGATAGATAGATAGATAGATAGATAGATAGATAGATAGATAGATAGATAGATAGATTACAGACAGACAGATAGACAGACAGACAGACAGACAGGCAGGCAGGCAGACAGACAGACAGACAGATAGACAGAAAGAGAGATGGTCTTATTTCATAAGCTACACCTTTAATTAAACGTAACACTGTGATGTTGGAGAAAAATTGTGCAGCAAAAAAACTTCCGTCCAGGGTCTCATATGGACGTGCATTATTGTCCTCGAATTGCAACACCGAGTCCTTCCCCACTTTAGTTCTTGTCTGTTCCAACTGCACTTTTTGCACAACTGTGAAATTCCACGTTAAACATTTTTGGGGCTTTAGTACATGTATTAAGGGAGTGTTGGTAGGGGACATTAGTAATAGTATTTTTACACAGTAGTCAATAGATAAGTGGTGAACACAACTCAGTATTTTTTTGTAGGTAGTGGCCACGGTTACGGCAGCTGGTGAACACAACTCATCATTTTTCTTTGTTCAGCTTTACTCCCGTTCGTACAGCAGCGCTACCTTTCTTTGCTTGTTCTATTGGGGTATGAGCTTGATCTGCCGTAAACGCAGCCACTGCCTTTTTTGTATTCAGCTTTTGGATTAGTCTCCGGTCCTCTAACGTCAGTCACTGTGATATTACTGATAATGAATTAGAATAAATCGGAACTGTGAAACAGCCTGATAAGTGCCACAGCGCATTGTAAACAAGTGTCAAAGCGTGCATTTGTTAAACCCTTTTTACCTTCTGAAAGATCTCCAATTTTTCAGAGAATAGAGATAGAACAAACAAGAACTACACCTGCGTTTTGTGACAGTTTTATACACGGTATAAATATCTTTCACAGGATGCATCACTGTCTGTACTGAGCGGTCCCATAGCTTACACAACTTCCAACTCAATGCTAAGCCCAGGGAACAGAGCCACTGAGTGCATCATGACCTTACCCCTGGCTTCCCTGGACCGCGCTGCCTATAACTTCAAAGTATTCATGCGAGCCCAGGTCGTGGACACCAGCAAAGCTCACATTACAGAGAGCGACTACTCCTGCCCTTTCTACCCAGGTATGGTCTTCCTTTGGGGGATATTTTCATCTTTTTTTCTTGAATTCAAATGTCTCAAAACAACAACAAACAAACAAACAGACAGACACATATTTCAAAGTTGTTAGTCATACCCTTCTCTTGACCCATGGAGATTTTCTTAATCATTTTGACAGTATCCCTGCCAGGTCTCACACCGGCTCGTCCACTTGCCAATTTGGATCTCAGCATTTTCTCATAATTGGAGTCTTCACAGTGTCTTTCTTGAGCAGAGGCTTGAAAGGGCTACGCATCGGAATAGTGAGCTTGTGTAATACGTTCGCTAACCCTGCACCCTACCGCTCGCTATTTGTTGAACAATAGAAGTAAAATCGCTCGCTATTCGGATGTTCTACCCATGAAAGGGGTGCAATGGTGAAATGTTGTTTTTATGTCTTTTATTTTGGGACTTTAACTGCTGTCGCATTTACACATCACTTTTCTTGTTTTTATTTTTCTTGTTAATTTTTTTTCTGCGTGTCATTATCATCATCATCGCCCTTTCACCCTACTCGACTGGGTATAGGCCACGAACGGCAGCCTTCCATTTGTCTCTATCCTGGGCAATCATTGACAACTCATTCCCTGTGTAGCCACCTCGCTTCATATCCTCCTCCATGCCTCTCCTCCATGTTGTTCGTGGCTTGCCCCTCTTTCTGTTTCCCCGCGGGTTCCAGAGCAGTGACTTTCTTACAGCGCTATCCTGGGGCTTCCGTATGTCCTGTGTGTTTTTGTGTCATATCCTCCTCCATGTTGTTCGTGGCTTGCCCCTCTTTCTGTTTCCCCGCGGGTTCCAGAGCAGTGACTTTCTTACAGCGCTATCCTGGGGCTTCCGTATGTCCTGTGTGTTTTTGTGTCATATCCTCCTCCATGTTGTTCGTGGCTTGCCCCTCTTTCTGTTTCCCCGCGGGTTCCAGAGCAGTGACTTTCTTACAGCGCTATCCTGGGGCTTCCGTATGTCCTGTGTGTTTTTGTGTCATATCCTCCTCCATGTTGTTCGTGGCTTGCCCCTCTTTCTGTTTCCCCGCGGGTTCCAGAGCAGTGACTTTCTTACAGCGCTATCCTGGGGCTTCCGTATGTCCTGTGTGTTTTTGTGGTAGTTTTTTTTTTTCTTTTTTTTAAAATTTTGCCCAGGCAGCGGCCTTGTTTGGCCTCTCCATTTCCAACTGCCAAGGTATCTTTAGCGGGCACAACGAGTTTTTCGTTCTTATCCGAGAAAACTAGGTGCTCGATCCTACCAACGATAGGATCAGCGACAGGAATTTTCCACTGAAAAATAGCAACATAGGCAATGATGAAAAGATTTGACGTTGAATGTTATATTTTATTACGTATATAATTATATATATATTATATATATCTTACGTCTTCCAGACCCAGCCGATGAGCCCCAGAACGCAGCCTCCCAGTGTCAGGCTCTCTCAAACACGTGCGCCACCCCAGCCCCACAAACTGTGGGTAAGTCTAAACTAAAAATGCATTTACTCAACTTTTCAGCTCGCTTACCAACTCACTAATTTTAGCAGGAATTTCGACTCTTTACAACACATTTGTGTGCCTTGCTATGCCATGCCATGCCTTGCACAGTTGGTAGATGTATATCACTAACGTCCAAAGATACCAGGATTAGTGGAACAACAGGCCTATCTTTGGATAAGAAGAAAACTATAAGTGTTCACATTACATTTACAATAATGTGTCGCCTCTATATAATAAGAATTTAAATTTTAGCAGTGCTTTCCAGCCTTAAAAACGGTGTATCATAATTATGACATCCGACGTTCGATTCCCAAATGCACAAACTATTAATTTGTATATAATAAAGCTACAATAAAACCCCTAATAGTCCTATAGACTCGGAAACTACACAACGCACCGACCTGAAATTTGGCACAAAGCATTGTGGGATAGCGAACATTGTTCCTATCGCTATACACAAACAAAACCCTTTGTTATTTCTGGGTTAATCGGTAAATGCGATTATAATTAAAGACTAAATTCACGAGAGCGTTTGATCCGAAATTTACGATCAATAAGATAATGATGTATGTTTCTAATAATAGCCCACTTCCGCCAACACATGACGTTATCACTTCCTGCGATGTGTTCACTAACAAACAAACTAACCCGTGCGCAAATCATTGCCATTTTTGACGGATGCTGACCGGATGCGCGAGATGTCAACGCGCAAAGGGAGAGTTGTCAAACTTAAATCTAAAAACAAACAAACAAAAATAAAATAAAGGAACATCCAAAATGAAGCAGGTCCATAATAATCACCCAGAACTGAAACTAATAAATCGACTTATCCCGGGCAGGGCCGGGCAACTCAGCTAGTTACAGAAGAAAACTGCATAATGTTCCTGCATATATCTGTACCATGAATTAAAACCTACTTCGGTAATTACACGGTTTTGTCAGACAACAGCGATATTAATCTTACACGAAATTATAAATATTGCATTCTTAAGAAGTGTCAGAAAACGAGCGTTTCTCAGGTAAGAACTTCCAGTTTTGCCGGGTTTGTAATTTGAGCCGTTCAGTTTTCACGAGCGAAGCAAGCCAAGAGTCAAAATAGCACTTCTTTGGCGACAGTATTGGCAATATTTCTATTATTATTCGCTTAGTCTTATATTATTAATATGATTGTTATCAGCTATTTTTTTTTTCAAGGTACACAAATTTGTGCAGCTCTTGAAATTGGCAGCACCGGTACTCTGACTTGCGGCACGACCGACACCAACGTCGCAAGCTCCATTGGCTTTGACCTGTGGCAGAGCGGTGGCTTCACCAGTCTGTCCTCTTGCACACCAGCGGGCGCTTGTGTGACATCCATACCAGGAACTTACAGCACCCTGTTCACGACAACTGCAGATCGCGTGGAAAACCATCTGATAATCAATAGTCTGGCTAGAGATCAGACCATCTTCCGGTGTGCAATTGACAACAGGATTGGCGGTGTTTGCGAGATTCAAGCTTACCGTAAGTGTCTGATCCTGTTGTCTTACAAAAAGATTTTTATAACAATGGCCATTTTGGCTCTCATAGCAATGGGTAGTTCGACTGTCATAGCAATAGGTATTTTAACTGTGTGATCAAACGATTCAAAATACAAGTAGCCTTTCTCGTGATCAGCTTGTGGTCAGTTTGTGAAAACATTAGCCTGGCTATTTCGCCAACGAAAATGCTACTGTGACCATCGAGGGTAATGTCAGGAGACTACCACTCAGGTACAAACGCCACCATTTTCATTATATTATTACTTTTATTGTAATAAAATTGTTTTCTGCTATCTTTTTGACTGTAGAAATTGTGGTACTTTGATATAATTAATGAAGGGATTAGGTCTATACCATGCCCGAGTCTACCTAGACCTAAAACAATTTGTACAGATCAGCGAATATTTACTGTCTTCTGTGCAAAGCACGTTATTATTAGAGGGAGGCTGCTTGAGCGAGCTGAAGTACACCTTTTGCTCCAGTTTCTCAGTTGGAGCTGAAACCTGTTTATGACGTTGGCATGAAACAGAACTTAAGACGCCGTTGTTAGGGGAACGTAATGTCATTACAAAGTGGAATAGAGAAAATAATGAGTTGCGTTGACCTTTCAGCTATAGTTTACTATGTAAAATAATTTATAAAAATACGAGGTTTTCACAATTTGTTCCCGTTATGCTGATTCTTTTGTTACCACTCTATCCTCAATGTTGCCTTTCCCAGGGACACCGGCCACGCCCACCTGTGATCCACCCACGATGACCAATGGCGATAGCCAGGTGTCTATCACATGTCGCACGGCTCAGGTGTACCCATTGGCCAGATGCGTCTTCGTTTATCTCGAGGTGAGACACGCTTAGCTTGAAGATTATGAAATTAATATATTGGTCACTCCACTTTAGAAAGCCCTCATTCTCCACTTCTTGCAAAAACAAATTGAGTTCGTACTATCCGAAGTTTTCTATTGGCATCTGGTGTAGCTGCTCTTATTTTCGTTTAATTAAAATAAATGAATATTAAATTATATTTCTATTAAAGATGTATAGAATCTATAAGCTGTCCATGAATATTTATTCAATGAAAATTTTCATTATTTCTTGTTTAGAGGAGCTTCAACTTTTAAACCCAAATTTTCAGATGTGGAATCAAGGGAGGTAAATCACTGGGGTGACGGGTTACATCTCTTTCCGAACTTTTAAAACATTTTCTGTAGGAGAGAGACAAGACAGTAAAGCAACGCTAAGCGAGCGACTGTTGTAGTGTGTGCATTGGAGTGGGAGTCAAAGAGGCCCTAAGATTTATGAACATGAGCGCTGCTTGAACTTGAATACAAACAATCTTGCAAGAGTCAAAATGAGAACAGGCCTAAGCTACCTATTGATCAGACAAAGTCACGTGCTTAAAGGATAAGCAGATCAGGGGCGTTTCCTTCAACATGGGAATGCCCCAGACATCACACACAAACAGACACACTCCCAGATCCTTATTCACCCGTTCATTTACACACATTTTCATACGGAGTTTTTGTCAAAATATCATAATATCTCCTGAATGAAAGCTCATAATTATGTTTTAAGTGCCAAAATGTGTGAGGGATGAGGGGGGAAAGGTAACACAAAGCTGGGAGTGTTGGATTTTTAGCGATCATTGACAGCTGCACATTTAGCTTTAGAATTTACCCCTTTTAGTGAAATACATTAGATCTAAAAACGATCAAATAACTGTTAAAACTTTAACTTTTTAATTTTTTAATTGTTTTTGGCCAAAACAATTTAGTAATGACACTTGAGCTTTCAAAGGGACGTAAATTACAAAGCGTATGTCAAGACTATCGAATTCCTTAGGAAAAATGACACTATCTGCGATCCACTTTCAGAGCACTTAAGATAAGATAAGATATAATATAACTTTTATAATCCTGTTTTCAGGAAATTTGTTGTCACAGCATCAGTACCAGTACTACAGTAAACACAATATCACATGCACACAGGTTTCAAACGCATACTGCACACACGCATATTGCTCACACAATATCACCAGCAAGAAAGAACATTACATCACTCAACAACTGAAGTCTACTTTTCATATTATATCTTTTCCAGGGGACTAACGTGCACATCGCCAGCGGAGAAATCACATACGCTGATACCCAATCTAGCGTGGATTCGTGCGACAGAAAGACTGAATGTACGATACTGATCCCTGCACAGTCGCTGCCCGAATCTGCCATTCGATTCGTCGTCAGAATGAATGCTGACGTCTCCAGTGACAGCACAGCCGGACAGCTTAGTTCCCTGTCAGCTCCTTTTGTTGTCCCCCCATAGATAACTCTTGCTTTTGGCATATAGCCTAAATTTGCCAATTCGATGTAATCAGGATTCTATACCATGTTACGTCATGTAATGAGCCTGTTAATGAGTTATGATACGTCTATATAATGATGTTTTATGTAAGATGTGTGTACCGTATATGTGCTCTTAAAGGTTCTGTGAAAGTAAACTTCCCTCAAGAGATAATAAAGTCATTTTTGTTTGATAATAGTTTATCTTCTTTCTTAGACATCATGCTCACACTTTAGAACTTTCCTTTTTTTTTCTAAGATTTCCATTTTATATCGAAAATATTGTCAAGTGATCTATCTCTCTTGACTCTACTCTTGAGAAATAATAATATGGGTTAAAATTTTGAGATTTTCAAAACAATAGATAGTGAAAGTGCAGAGATGTTGAATAGTATCATCTATTTTTAAATATTTTTAAAAATTGTTTTTCCTTGAGGGAATTTTATTCTTCCTTTTGATATGTCATTTTCTAAAACTGCTTTTCTTTCATATTTTAAAGCTTAGATTAGGCTACAAATCAGTAATCATTCATTTTAATCCTTATTTAAAAAAAACAAAAACAAAAAAAAAAACACGTTCCCCTGCGTAAAAGATAAGATGGTACCAGAAATTAAAGATGGAGGCAGGAAATTTAATGCTTCACAAAGACCCACGCACATTCCCTAAGTGTGTAAACATCAAATACGAAATATACGTTGGGCCGTTAAAAAAAAAAAATTTAAAAAGGTAAAACACACCCCCCCCCCCCTCCTCCCTAAAATTGGTATAATACACTTTGTTTACATGAATTATTCTTTTCTATAAGAAAAATGTAAGATGTTAAACCAGGATGGAATTGAAAATGTAAAGTTTGGAATAAGTAAAGTTTTGAGACTGACTTTTCAAATAATTATTTTCGCATTCACCTCCCAGATTTATTTGTCACACTCATGCTCAGCTAGTTTATGGCTTCCATCATATTTTATATTGGTTACTCTTATGGCTGTAGTTTAGATTCATTGTTTGTAAGTTTCTGCTAGAGTGGTCTTGTTGTTTTTTTTCCTAACATTGATGATAGTTTAGAAAGACTCCCTGTCTTTGATGTGCGAAAGTTTTAATCTTATATTTGTTATCAGAAATGCGTTTCTTTTGTTTTGCTTTCCCTTTATCTGTTGATTTTGCACTGTTTCTGTTTATTGAATCGAATTTTCACTTCTTTGTTTTGTGTTTTTACTGCCGTTTTCGATCAATAATTAAACTATGAAAAATACTTATTTTGGTAGTTTCTCTTCTTTGACGTTGTTTTTATCGTGTTTGTCTATTTATCTGTTTGTTTGTGTGGTCGTTGTTGTTTTTTTTTTTTGTGAAGAGTGGATGGATAGATGGGATAAGAAGACAACAGAAGTCACAACATTAACCCTTTGGTCATCACAAATACTAGCCGACCCGCACAAGATAAATCTTGCAGATTCTTTGTTTGAAGCCCAACCACATAGATCTTGAACCTTGAACCTTGAACCTAGGCGTTGTCCCTCCACTGCAGGATGTAGCCCTCTGACAATGCCTTCCATTTGCTTCGATCTTGCGCACTCCTTGTCCAGGTCGCACCCTCTGTTCTTGTGATGTCGTCTCTCCATCGTCCTACTGGCCGTCCTCGTGATCTTCTAGACCACATTAAAAGCAGCATTACTATTAGATGCAATGACTAAAAGAACTTATGTACAAATACACAGATATGCTTACGTTGATTTTCGACCACCAATGCGCAAAGAGAGGTCAAGGGTGCAGTTTCCGATCATGTTTTTGATTCTACTCAATCAAAATGCATCTCGGTTTTTGCGGCTCAAAAAATTTTAATATAATTAATAATGAAGACTGATTTTTGTTCAAAATGAATGTGTCCACGTCACTCTTCGTCAAAAATTGATGTCCGTACATAGATACATGGATTATAAAATTAATATTATAATTGTAGGTTTTGGCGGTTTATCCATCAGACAAAAATATGTGCACAGTATAACTCAAGAGCCACATTTACAATACTTATGACTTGTAACCAGTGTTTAATACTGCCTCTATGCTTGTAACATATCTGAGTGATTATCTGCACAACTTTTTAGTGTTACATAACACTGCCCATAGTATGCTGAGATTATTGTTATGGCATTAGCGATACATACTTATATATAATTTTGTCCAAAACTGCTATGATCAAGTACCTTGCAGACTTGAAATGACATTCCATGCAGACAGATTTTTTTTCTTCATTGAAAAAGATATAAGTATCATGGCACATTTTTCCCCTTTGGTCTCTAGATACATTGTCCAAACTTTGAATAAGGAAAATTTCAACCTGATTTTCAACCTCTGACTGTCATGTACATTTAAATACATTAAACATCCCTTTGCGTCGATTGATTTTTCTTTTTTTTTTCTTTTGGTGAGGCGAGGGGTATCGTGTATAGCCTACAGTATGCGGCACGTTTTTGAAATGAATTCCTCCAAGATCAACATTCAGGATGTAGATAATTTTTTAAATTTATTTTTGAAGGTGGAGGTATAACACCATTGTTTCAAAAACTTTTGAAGAGCGTTTAGAACAGTTATTTGCTTATTATTGTCTCGCAAACTCACACAGAGTACCCCCCCCCCCCCCGCAACATCACTGTATACCCCTTGGCACTGCATCAGCGAGCTTCAGGCTTAGCGTAATGGCGGCCTCGTTTTTAACTCGTTACGTGGACCGCAGGCTGGCTCAGCGATGAGCGGTAGTGTGGTCATCCGTGGCCTTCGTAATCACGAGGGCCACGGGTCATCGCAGGTCGGAAAGGGTCAGTGTGACCCAGATAAGATTCCACGTGAGTAAGGTCACTGACTGGTCAGCGGGCTTTTATGGCTGGCGCGTGGGTTGTGGATTAAATAATACTTTTGCATCCGCTTCGTGATGTAAGGAAGAGCCAGAGCTTGGTCTTCAACAGTCTGAAGAGGTCCATTTGACCCTGAAGTATAAACTTAACACAGAGTGCTTGAGAGAGGAACAGTTTTTCCCCACTGATCATCTTTGCTTTGCTCCAGAGTATAAAATTCTGACTAGGACTTTGTTTTTATATTTTTTACAATTTTTTTTTAGATATAATACTAGATGAAGTTCCCGGGCATTATCCGGGATAATGAACCCACCGTTCCATCTTTCACTCTTTTTGGTCCAGAAAGCTTGACTATAGATTTCATGCACACCAGAGCGCACTCATTTCTGGTAGGGAAGTTGCCCCCACCGAACTGAACACGTATTAATACATCGTTTCCGGTGCAGTGAGCTTACTACTGGGAGCCAAAACAAAGATCATTGTATTTTACTTTTTTGCGACTTTTAATTTAAAAATACCTGAAACTTGAATCAACATAATCGGTCGATACAAAAGCGATTGGACTGGATTCATTGACACTTAGGAAAATTAACTTTATAATTGTTGAAACTTTCATTTAGGCTATAGGGTTGAGCAAAAAAAGGGTAAAAATTGCACCACAATGAATTACTCCCACCACTATTATTATTTTTTAAACTAGATGAAGTTCCCGACATTAGCTGGGATCAACCTGTGAACCCATCTCTCTCTCTTTTTTTTTTTTTTTTTGTCTAGAAAGCTACCCATATTCTACAGACTTACTACAGATTTCATGCGCACCAGAGCGCATTCATTTCTAGTAGGGAAACTGCCCCCACCCAATATTTATTGAACGCTCATTAATACATCGTTTCTGGTGCGATTGCCTTACTACAGGGAGCCAAAACAAAGATCATTGTATTTTACATTTTTTACAACTTTTATTTAAAAATATCTGAAACTTGAATCAACACATGAGATGGCCAAAGTCACTTGTTAGCTGATTTGTAAAGAGTTTTCCCAAAGGGCTGATGTTCGGGAACCGTACTCTGATTACAAAGCCATGTAGAGAAAATATTGAGCTGTGTTCACTGTTCAGCTACAGCTTTCTATGTAACATTTCACGGCCCCTTAACAATTACCACCCCAAGATACTCGACCACCCGCTCGTTTTCTGTTACGGCCGATCTGTGATTAGTGTGAAGCAGTTTTTACACTTCAGTATTTACTCGATTGAGGCCCCTTAGAGAGCTTAGGTCTGTATTTTTGTTTGTTTTATTTTTTTAGATCCTTTTTGTGTTTTCAGTTCCTTTTGGAACAGTTCATTATAGTTATATTTTATGTACATTATCGTGTCTTTGTTTCCTGTTTGATGAATATCATCATTATCTTACATTGTTTGCTTATTTATTTTGTTTTTAAAATTTCTTACATTTTATCAACATTTTAAAATGGATTTATCAAGTTGTTGTTCCCAGCCAGCATCCCTTTGTCACACTGGCCTACATTAGTACTTCCATCGGGTTGGTAGGTCCTGGTAGGATCACCTTGGAGGCCTACATCAAACCTGCGTCGGCGCGATGTTGTAACCATCGGTCTACATAAGAACGATATCATTCCTATGCTGAAATTTGACGTCAATCCCACGTGGGAGATATCCATAGGGTTACTGGCTGGGTTGTTACAGCTCGTGTACAATAATGTTCATGTTTTATTGGGTTTTGCAATAAAAATACTCAGTATTTCCAATTTCTATTGTAATTACATTTCATTATTTGTGTGCTGTAGCTCTTCACCTCGTCACTGCAGTGGCCCTTCTTTTACAGTATTTTTGGTTCCGCCAATGGACGTCTTAATGACCAAAACTGTTGAGATTTTTGTATTTTCAATAAAACTGCTCAGTATTATTAATTTCTATTGAAGTCTCATTTTATCATTTTGTATGTTGTCGCACCCGAGACACAGGGTACTGAGACGAATCAATTCATCATAATTATTCCGTCCGTCGACTTGCGCGCGTATCATCAATGGCAACAATGCAGCAATCCAACCCCCCCCCCCCCTTTTTCACAACTGAACGAAAATGAGTTGTACTCACCGTATTTATACGCGAGCAATATCTGGATTATATATATAGCGGGAGAAGGAATGGTGAGTCTAGGACAGGGGTGCTCAACCAGTCGATCTTCAAGTGCTTGGCAGTCGATCGCGGGATGAATGTAGGACACACCCGCGAGGTATATATATACCGCCAAATACGAGCCGCCAAAATACAAAGACAAATTAAAAATATATATATATTTTTAATTTGTCTTTGTATTTTGGCGGCTCGTTTTTCTTGGATGTGGCGGGTTTGTGTTAGTTGTATGTTAAAGTGAATAACGCCGATAGGCACATCAGCATAGGTTCAGTTTCTTTTATTTTTTGTTTCAGGGCTTCGCCAGACTGGTAGATCTCCAAAGGCTGGGAAACGTAAAAGTAGATCCTATGTCAATAAAGGTTGGGCACCCCTGGTCTAGGTATTCTGTGTCTCGGTTAGCACTTCGTCACTCAGCTGGTCCCACCTTCACTCGTGTGTCTTTTCTTGTTCCGCCTCTGTACTGTTTCACAGTTCCGATTTACTGTGACTCCCTGTCATAGCACATGTACTAAAACATAGATGTTTAAAGTCGAATTTCTCAGTTGCGCAAAGAGTCGAGTTGGAGCAAATTAATTAGAACTAAGATCGTGAATTTTCTCATATAGTTAATGGTCTATTATCCCTCAATATCACAACGATGGAAAGACAGCTGAATTTGTCAAAATATTAGAGACAGTGAGCCTCCCTTGTAATTTATGCTCACAGTGAAAGAACTGGGCAATTTATCAATCAATCTCTGAATATCGTAACATGGTGGCTTCGGTCATTTTCATGTATAAACATGATAATTTTGCAGTATTCTTAAGCTGGCATATTAAATGCATATTGTTCGCTAAATTTAAAGCTCATTAGGAATCACAAAGCCAAAATCTGGGATTCGCTGGTTTGCTGGCGCTGAAACGTTAAGTGAGTTGTACAAGAGCCTTCATCACTCTTGTTGAAGTTATTCTAATAAAACCATAAGTAACAAACCCGGGGAGATCTATCATACCACTGCTGGTTTTATTTACAAATAATTTATTTGAACTTATAAGATGTTTTGAATGGTGGATAATGCTGAGCACAGGGCTCCCTCCATAAATAGGTTTAAAAAGGTTAAGACACTTGGAGGTGAACAATCAGACACACAAGTGGGCTGGACGACGTCGTCGTGACTAATGTCAGTATGCGTGTAGTCGGAGAGCGCATGAGAGAGAGAGAGACAGAGAGAGAGAGACAGAGAGAGAAAGAGGAGGGAGAAAGAGAGACAGAGAGGGAGGGGGCAGAGAGAAAGGTAGACAGAGAGGGGGGAAAGGAGCGAGAGCGAGACACAGAGGGAGACAGGGAGAGAGAGAGGCGGGGTAGGAGGGAGAGAGAGACGAACACACAGGGAAAGAGGGAGGGAAGATATGGAGAGACAGAGATGGACAACGAGAGAGAGAGAGATTGACAAGAGAAACGGAGACAGAGAGAGACAGAGAAAGAAAGTAGTAGACACACACACATATATGGAGAGAGAGAGAGAGTGGGGAAAGAGACAGAGGCAGAGTGACTAAGAGAGAGAGAGGAGGGGGAGAGAGAGGTACACAAGCACACACACCACTACACACACACACACACACAAACACTGGTACACACAAATCAGAATCATTACAATGTATTTCCATAACACATGACACATACAAGGCCCCTCGTGTACTACTAGAGAAATGTTATCGACCGACTCGTTGAATAGTGACGTCACGACACTGGGTTTCAAGGGAGGCACTAGATACAATATAATATGAGACAGTCCCTTCTTCGCGCCTCTAAAAAAGATCGTGCACACAGTTTGTGCGCTGATCGGGGGCGTGGCCCATGGCACATTGCATGAAAAGAATGCTTGACATAATGATAAATTAATGATGCGGATTTGTAACAGTGCTACTGCGGCTTAAAAAACAAAAAAGAACAATAACTAGACAGCGTTTTCCCATAGCGATTGAAGTTATAATTACAAAATAGGTGACTTCAATCAAGGCCTACAGCGGTAGCTGAACAGTGAAGGAAGTTCAGTATTTTCGCTACATTTGCTTTGTAAAATATGACTCTAAGTCTATCAATGACTTCAGCGCATTCGCCCCTGGGTGCCGGTGCGAAATCTGTACAGGCTAAACCTGCTGTCTTCTTTTTGTATTCTAATGTCTTTGATCCTCTTGCATTTCCGTTTTTCTTCGTTTCACAAATTCAGTTTTGTTGTGAGCTATTTAATCCTCTCATAATGATAAAACCGTAATAAGCTATAACAATTCATTTGCCTCGAGATCGATATCTCCGTTCTCATTGTTGATATTGTTTCTTAATACCTTCACAAAAACAGCAAGAACTATTTCTTATTTAATATTTTATAAAGATGATTAGAAACATAAAATATACTAAAAAGGTGCGTGCGATGGAAGTTTGAAAACCTCGACAAGAGGATTATTTACTTCCAAAAGTAAACTTGTTTCTGGTACTTCGAAAGTTGATTCAGTGTTGATGGTAGATGTCAAGGATGTGTCGTCAGATGATAATGGATGGTGATAGCTGTTTGACGTTATGGCTGTGTTGTCAGATGATGGTAGATGGTGATAGTTGTTTGACGTCAGATGGTGGATGGTGATGGTTGTTAGAGGTCATGGCTATGCCGTCAGATGATGGTGATCCTTGTTTAGACATCATGGCTATGCCGTCAGATGATGGTGGATGGTGATGCTTGTTAGACGTCTTGGCTATGCCGTCAGATGATGGATGGTGGTGGGTGTTGGGGGTCATGGCGGAATTGCCAGATGATGGTGAAAGGCAATGTACGCTAGGCGTCATTGCTGTGTCGTCAGAGGATGGTAGATGGCGATGGGTGCTAACTGCAGTGGTTATGTCGTCAAATGGTGGTGGATGGCGGTGTATGCTAGACTCCATCACTGTGCGGTAATATGGTGGTGGATGGCGATGTATGCCAGACGCCATTAATGTGTTGTAAGATGGTGGTGGGTCACGGTAGATCCCAGCACTAACAATAGTAGCCAAAAAGTTAAAGGCACCCCCTGGAATGTCTGTACCAATTGTGCTCCCTTCATTTGGGTATGTCTGGTGTCGCGATGTGGGTTTAGGGGAAAATTCGACTTACACTCTTACGAGGTCCGCTCCCACAATCGACGAAAACACAAAGAAAATGCTTTCATTCTAAAAACTAAATAAATCAATTGATTTGAATTTCGGCAGAACTGTAGGGCAGTTTAATTACAGTATGTAACAATGATGGATATAAACATAAATATCAATTCAAAGGCAACTGAATTTCTAACTAAGCTGTGGAACTAAAGCTTCCTATAATACTGGTAACTTAATCTCATTATTTGCAGCTCATTTGAAGTTTAAATACCAAAAAAGGATCCGCGCACGTGGCGACGGAAAAATACAATTTAAATTCTATTATTCTTATTTCCAATGAGACATGTTATAATATTAAAGTTCCTCAGTACACGCCATGGAGAATCCCAATCACACGTGCTTGTACAACAGTGCGTTGTCTGGCGGTAGCTCTTCAACAGTCTTCAAAGTAGCTGGAACGTTTCAATTGCATTATGACAAATTAGTAATTGACTCTCACCATGCGGCCCTCACTGGGAGTGAGAGCGCTGGATATCATCGCTGTGGGTTCATATATCAAACCAAGTGGGCTTAGGCTCTGGAGCTTCAATGGACACAACGCTCCTCATAACATGGACTGCTTTACTGCGTCTCTATGTCTCTCATCTGGCTGAGGACTATGGCCGTCCACTTCGCAGATGGATGGTCTACATGTGGCCACTATCTAAGTTCTGTACGTTTTTAAATACTAAAGTCACATCTGCAACCTTCCGTCTAGATTCATACATCTAATTGGTGCAGCCACGAGGGCTCAGCCTGCAGTATTAATTTATTCTCGTCACGGCCTTGCGCCAAAATCAAGGTCAATTTACCTGGACCATAAAATTTAAAATGTGAAAAATAATTACTAAAATCTTTAAACCCCGTGCTTTCTACTCTTATGCACGAATTTCTGAGCGCCAACTAAGCGTCTCAATAAAACTACCCTTACTCGCCCCTTCTCTGTGTTAATCAAAATCACGGGGTCGAGGACTGCTCTGTCATTCCTAGTTATACATTTTAGTCTGTCTCACCCCACCTTCTCTCCATCTATAAGAAAAAAAGTGTTTCAAAACAAACTGTTCACGAGAACAGCTCAAGGACAAATTACGCTGGTTATAATTAACAAGATCGTAAAAATTAACTCACTGAAGTCGTGACCTAGCACAGCATTTATAATACTAATCTGTTCCTGACATCTGGGAACTCCTGCGCTAGGGAGAATGGCTGTGGTTGGCAGTGCTATCGATCTGTCTCCCCGGCAGAGTCATAACTGTAAGTCTGTGGTCACGGATGCTCAGTTTTCTGTGACGCTCAGCTCTCCACGTTATGCAATAACTCACACCCATGGTGAGACATGCAAATGCCACAACTACCAAGAGAGCGGTACAACTCGTAGACCTATTTATGTAGGCACCACCTGAAGAGGAAGAAAACGATGTATAACTACAGTTTAAAAAAGAAAAGACACATTACTTTAAGTGGTATACTGTCAGTAAAGGAAAGAATGGCTATTAAAAAGATCATGATTAAGCCCACACGTCTAGATAACACCATGAAAACAACCATCTGGCGGAACATCTGAGGGCTCAATGCAGCGCTGGATTAACCATTAAGCAAGATAAGCATGTAATTAGGTTATCAAGAGAAGGGGGGGGGGGGGCACCACAGAAACTTTCTTTGCTGGATTTACCATGGATAATAATGGTGCAAAGCTGGTCCGTTTTTCTTCGGCTCGCTGATTTTTGCCACAACAGCTTTCACTCAGGCTATTTTTGTCATACTGCTGCCAATAGTAGAGCTCGGCGGCCATGTTCACAGTATGGCAAAACAAACTGAATATCAATAGGCCAGAAGTCGCAGAAGGGCCAGGTGTAAGAAGATCGTTGGCGTAAAAGAAAAGTTGTATTTGAGGAGATCTAAAAACACAGCTAATTTGAAACTACTCAAACTCGGTAATTGGGACCTGCATCAGGCAGATACATACAGTGAAAGAAAACAAAGGAGTTGGATTATAAATAAAAGTAAAAAAAAATATATATAATAATGATTAAGCTCCGGCAGTGCGGACTCACATATATGTATAAACCCTTTTTGTTCTACGGACTAATGTCTGCCACTCATCCTCCCTCTCGAAGATTGCTGTTACTTGTACGTACGGTTCCCAAGTTGTTGTTTTTTTGCACTAGAGGTACGTATTTTAAAGCCTTTCGTGACTCCAGAGCTAGAGAGCTCCTGACCAAATACTCCTAACAACAGCCTGAATTAATTATTCTTTGAGATTTTCTTTTTGTTTTCCACCTGTCTGTTTGTTGTTGTTTGTTTGGCTAAAAGGGTAAGGGCAGGGTAAGGGCAGGGTAAGGGATTCGATAAGATTTAGGGTTGAGGATAAGGACGGGGTTAGTGATAGGTACGCAGATGTATGCGCTCCTAGCTCAGAACACTTGGGGACCGCCCGTTCAAGTAACAAAAACCTATCTTGAATGGGGAGGGGGGGGGGTGTCACTTACCATCTGGAATATCATTTTTTGGAACGTCTGTAATCGTAGAATGTGGTGTTGTTCCAGCCATATTTCCTATTGGAAATGTAGAACCTGTGAATAGAAGGTAAAAAAAGGATGAATTATCACAAAATAAAACGGTGAATTGCCATTAAATATGTAAAAACAGAGAAAATAACAATGATGTATGTAGATGAACCAGTAACACATCTGTTTAAGAAAAACAAGCCGTAGTATTAAATAATGATGTGTGTACTCGTAAATGAACCAGTAAGAAATACTATCTTCAAGTAACAGCGAGCATGACGTGGAATGTCTGGGTGAAATTGAACAACGTCTTTTCCAAAACTGGGTAAGTCATAGTTTGCATGAGTTATGGCCCCTTTCAGACTGCCATTCAAAGTCAGTGAAAGGGGCCATAACGCATGCAAAATTTGACTTACTCAGGTTTGGAAAAACGCTCTCCAATTAAGCTAAGCAGGAAAAAGTGATTAAAGAATAGCAAAATAACAGTAGAAACAAAACTAATGCTTGAAATGTTCCCTGTGAAAACTAAGTAAAAATACATGTAGTAAGATTCATTTTGCCTTGTGACAACGTAATTTAGATTTAAAATGAAATCTTATCTACACTAATGACGCTTTCTTCAAGCCAATCTTTTATCATTCTCATCCAGCCGTTCTTGTGTTACATTTGCTTTTGTAAGTTTTAATGCTGTTCCTGTTATTTTTTATTATTATTGCTCTTTTTGTAGTTGTTGTTAAAGTCGGCGCTCAGTATCCACTTCTGTTCTCAAGCCATGTAGTTTCTTCACAAAGAATACCGAGATGAAAAACAAAACGTGTAGGTGTGAGATGATTTCGATGAAAACAGGGTCGATAATGACCATGAGAAAATTCCCTACCTTGTTGAAGACCCAGCAATGCCGCCCAAAAACACTTTCAGCATAACAGGCGGTGGAAACAGCATCTTGGGATCTGACTTTCACTGAAATAGATCATCTGTTATTGTCACGAGCAGAGCTAGGGTCTTGGGGATGTTACGACTGCACGAGAGGCAGCTAACTCACACTCGGACACAACCACACAAGAAAAGTATTAAATAACTAGAGCGTATATATGTCAGGCCGGTCAGGCCATAGTTTACATAAATATTAATAACAAAACAAAAGACAATAGGGGTATATATTCGAACCAAAAAAACTCTAATTAATAACTTAACCAATGATATTCATGTAACTATGGAGGTACTGCAATCAATAGCAAATAGGTATATTATACGAAACTAGATATCAATTTAAAGTGACAGTTGAGTCGCCACTGGCCAGTCGCCAGGCAAACTCTCCCTAAATCATATGGGCTTGAGTGTTAGGAGAGCCCAGTATGTTCAAAGCCTACAGAAGCACTCTTCGGCTTGTAGGTAATTTAAGCAGTTGCCAAAAGACTATATTTTATGCACAATCACTATTCAATTCATCAACAATGTGCTATATTATTCCAATCATACTATGGCAATAGATCTATGATACAGGACACTCGTGGTCGAGTGCCAGCTGGTGTTTCCTTAGTCGTCCTATGAGGCTGTAGTTCTCTCTCTATCTCCGATCTCTATTATGCTTGAATAAATAAGATATAGTACCATTGGTCACGCCTACTGGTAGGTGCGAACATCAATATAGCGCAGCGTGGGCTTTCAAAGGTCAGCCCACTCAGACCTTTCTTTCTAGAGCTCTAGAATTTTTAGGCATTCCTGGAAATGCCCAATCAAAACAGGAATTACTTGGGAATGACTGAATGTTCAGGCATTTCCCGAGAATGACTAGTTTCTGGGTTTGACTGTAACATATATAAGGATGTTAGAACAGCCCCTCTTACGTACCTAAAAGGATTATGGTGCGGTGAAGATTCACTGACAGTTTTCCCATTCAATATTAACACTGTCAGCACCAGTGCTGAACTATAGTGCGCCTTTTTTTTTTTTTTAAAGGAGTAGGACCAACATCAATTTCCCGACAAATGCCTGTTAGATTTACATGTATTTACAAATTTTGCATGGGCTCATAACATTTCACACAAGATTCTAAACCTTATGAAATTGATTTTTTTATATTTTTTTTTAATCAAAAGGCTGTGACCAGAATGTGAGTCTGCATCTTTGCACTCTAAAAAAAGAATACCCAGCACTTAGACCAAATTATTTAAACACATTTCTTACACTACTAAACCGCGGGAGACACTAAGATTTGTTTTGATTATTGAATTGGAAAACAATAGGGGAATACTCAGCGCGCGTTATATTTTGTACAACGGGGTCATTCCACATCAAATGACATACATTTCAGATAAATTTTAAGGGGTGCTTTGTATAAATACAAAGTGTGAAATATGTGTTGATGTCGTATTTAATGAAAGTAATTTGAGCATTTACAACATTTCTTAAGTATCAAAAAAAAAAAAAAAAGTACATATTTATAGATTACCTGGTTGCAGCTTGACTGAAATTGAGACATGAACTGCTGCAGGGAATTTCAGTTTCTCGGGATTCTATACAATACATTCCATCTTTGTTCATTCACCAAACTGTGCTCCATTGTTTCGTACCTTTTTCTTTAGAATATTCTGTTGATATTGCACATTTTAAATCACACTATACATTTTCTTTCTAATCTTCCAAGTTATGAGTTGAGTTTAAAGAACATAAATGTCATTTCCACGTAAACTGCCTCTGAGTGAGGGCGTCAGTTCAACTTCAAAAAGTCCATTCCTTGGACCATAACATGTTTTATTGTACACAAACCCCTCAGATAATCAATAAAACTGCATTATTCATGAATATTTAATTTTCTAGTTCAAAGCTTTGGAATGAAATACGCAAATAAGTTTTGCGCTTGAAGTCTATGCCAATTGTCATTCTAAACCATTGACGCGTGGTCGATGGGGCGGAGAATATTATGCATAAGTGAAATGGTGAGAGGAAATTAGCCTTCTTTTTCCAGACTGGTAAAAAGGGTTTGCTACATTTTCAGATAGATTTTCGTGTAATTAAAAGACATTACCGTGTGGAACTGCTGCATCTGTTTCCTAAGAACTTTAAACTCCACGACGACATGTTTGTTGTTGTCACTGTTGTTGTTGTTTTCCCAAGGCCAAACAGATGTTGAGAAGAAGATCAATGTTCCAGTTCCTGTCACTTCAAGCGACTGGTTAAACTTCATTTACCCAAAATGGATTCAATAAAAGACCTTATGTAGGTCCAGCACTCAAGAAAGTCGTAATACTAGATAAGTGGTCCAGAGATAGAAGGGCTTATCTAGTGATGTATTTGTCTACTTAATCATGTAATGATCTACCCATTTACTTATTCTACCTATTAATTATTTTATTTATTTATTTATTTATTCATTCATTCATTCATTCATCATTTAGCTACTTATCTTTATTTATTCATTCATTTATGTACTTATTCCTTTTGTCATATATTCATTCATTTATTTATCTGTTTATTTATTTATTCACTTTTAAAAACAATTGTTTAATTCATTCATCCATTTATTAGTATTCAAAATTCAGGGAATCACATATACAATGGTTACAGACCGAATCGCATTTCAATCTGAGCACAAAAAAAAAAAAGAAGAAAAAAAATACATTAAATAATTCTTTCCATGGACATTGTGTTGGCTTTCACCAGAAACGATAATTATTTCTGTTATTTTCTCCTAAATAGTTTGACATCCGAGAGTAACTACCATTAGACATTGTTGTTCTTGGCACGTATGATGGTGAATTACTTACCATGCCATACACATTTATTATCATGTACTGATGTATCTTTATATTATACACTCATGTATTATTCAGCGTGTGCGTGGGTGACTCAAAACGTGAATGCGTGGGGTGTGTGTTGACTAGACTCCTTATGTAGATGTGTGTGAATAATTATGAAGTTGTCAGTGTGTGTAAAGTAATTATAACAAAGCTGTGTAACCAAATGTCTAGTCTCTGTATAAATAAAATTTCATCTGATCTGACCTTATCACATCCAATCAGGACCTTAGTTCTTGTTTGTTCCAACTTCACTTTTTGCACAACTGAGAAATTTGATGTTAAACGTTTGAGGCTTTAGTGTTATGGTAAGGAGATATGATTGGTTAGAATGATCTGAACTGTGAAATGGCTTGATAAGTGCCACACTGCATACGTATTAACTATATGAGAAAATTCGAGACCTTAGTTCTAATTTGTTCCAACCCGAGTCTGTGCGCAACTGAGAAATTCGACATTAAACGTCTGCGGTTTCGGCGCTATGATAAGGAGTCAGAATAACTCGGAACTGTGAAACAGCTTGATAAGTGCCACACCGCATTTTAAACAAGTGTCAAAGTGAGCATCTGTTAAACCTCTTCTACATACCAAACGATCTCCAGTTTTTCAGAAAATGGAGATACAGCAGACAACGGTTAAACCGAAATCGGTGGGACCGCGGTTTGATTTTCGGTTTAGACAGAGTTTCGGTTTAGCGATAGGAGGCTTGAAAAATGCCAGTTTCAAGAGAGGCAGCCCAAATCACTATCATAGAGGACAAATAATGTAAGTGCACAGGCTAAACAGACTCAACACGTCCTCGCTTGCTCTGTGTTTTTGACTGAGAATGAGGGTGGGCGATTGCTCAAGCCTAGGCACACTCAAAGCATGGATATGCGGGTGAATGTGAACTAACTCTCAGAACAGGGAGACATGCGCGTGGACGGACAGTACAGAACCGCCGTCCCGTCAATCTCGTTACCGTTACCGTACACGATGCCAGTGTGATAACTTGTGTCGTCTCTCTGATGTCATACATTTTACATGAAAGGTCAGTCGCCATGCGCCAGACGTAACGTCCGCCGTCGTCCGACTTCGGACCCGTGAGTTTATGGGTCTCCCTCCCTCTCCCCCTATCACTGTAATGCTGCCGCTTCCATGTAGGTCTGACTATGCCTAACTATCGGGCAGAACGAAGCATGCATTGCTCTTATTTTTTTTAGGGGGTTGGGGGGTGGTAGTGAGGTGATACAGTGACTTGACTCGATGTATGGCAAATCACAGTAGACTGGCCACTGAATCCAGCTAATTTCTTTTCGGTTTAACCATAGGGTTATTTCGGCTTAGCGCTAATTTCGGCTTAGCGCTAGTTTGTTAACAAAGACACAGGGGAAAAAATTCGGGGATTCTTATTTTCTTTTGGTTCAGCGCTAGTTTCGGTTTAGCCATTTTCGGTTTAGCCGTTCTCCACTGTAGGATAAACAAGAACCAGGATAACCAATTGTATTGCTAAATATATCGTATACTTTTCATAGTCCTTGCTTTTTATGATTACTAAGTGAACACAACACGGCTAAAAAAAAAAAAAGGTTACTAAGCAGTACAGAGGCGGAACAAGAAAAGACACAAACAGTGAAGGTGGGACAAGAGGAGTGATGAAGTGTTACCCGAGACACAGATTGCCGAGAAGAACCATTACTTCTCCCGCTATATATCCACACATTGCACACGTAAAAATACGGTGACTACGACTCCTTTTCGTTTAATTATGAAAGGGGGGGGGGTGCGCGGACTGCTGCATTGTTGCCACTGATGATACGCGCGCAAGACGACGGACGAAATGATTCTGATGAATTGATTCGTTTCGGTACCCTGTGTCTCGGGTGCGGCAACATACAAAATGATAAAATGAGACTTCAATAGAAATTAATAATACAAAGCAGTTTTATTGAAAAATACAAAAATCCCAACAGTTTTAATCTTTAAGACGTCCATTGGCGGAACCAAAAATACTGTAAAAGAAGGGCCACTGCAGGGCGAGGTGAAGAGCGACAGCACACAAATAATGAAATGTAATTACAATAGAAATTGAAAATACTGAGTAGTTTTATTGCAAAACCCAACAAAACATGAACATTATTGTACACGAGTTGAAACAACCAAGTCAGTCACCTTATGGAAATCTCACACCAAGGACTGACGTCAAATTTCAACATACGAATGACATCGTTCCACCAAAAAGGAATGGGGGGAAAGTGGGGGAAGAACTGTCCTGGCTTTGCGATTTCCCCCTTAAACCCTGTTTGTTTACACTGGTCCGTTTTCTGAATGAGAAGCGATGCCCATCGTTTGTTTTGGTCATGTGACAAAGATAGACGCTCGCGTGGCGGCCGCTGGCCTCTCACTCGTCGAGCGAAGAAATTTGTCGGTTCAGCTTTTCAATGCATGAATGTGAAATTAATCTGATCTTTCATGGCCTTTATCAGTCGCTAAAATTCCAAGGGCTTTAGTTCTCGCCTGTTTGTTATGACATGTGGGCGATTCAGTATCCCATAGACAGTTCTCGCCTTCAAGAAATGTTTGGGTGAAAGTGTCTTCTACAGTTCGACCGAACGCCATTTTACACAGAGGTGGTTTTCATGTGACGCATAACCTTTCCAAAATCAGAATGAAAATAGGAATGGTCCTATTCCAGTTTTTCAGGGGGAAATCGGAAAGGAAATAGGAAAGGGTCGGATTCCAATCCGATTTCGGAACAGCGTAAACGCAACAAGCTTTCCGCTAGATTTCCTTTCCTTTTTTTTTTCTATTCCTGAAACCTGCCATGTAAACAGGCCTTAAGGCAAATTTCCCCAATGGGATTAAAGAAGAATACAAAATACAAATATTCAGTTTTACAAAGGTGTCGCTGGGGGACCGTAGGCTAACCAAAAGCCAAAAAGAGAAACTACTGAGTTGTGTTCACTGTTCAGCTATAGCTTTCTAATAGTGTGTAAAACACTACGGTCACCTAACAATAATGCAAACTGTATAAAAGAAGTTTGAGCTTTAAGCGTGTGAAGTGCTCACACAGTCATAGTATTGATAAAAGTCAAGTTTTATATATATATAGTTTTTATGGTTGCTTAACGTAAGAAAGGATAATGGGATTTTCGCCTGAATTTTCTTAACGCACAGCCGATTTGGCAGAAGGGATTCCTCTCTATGAAATACATACTCCTTGTTTTCTCACACGATCTAAGACTCCCAGTTCAATCCAAGGAAAGCAATGATATCTAGAGCAAATTTAATATATGAAGTGGCCGGATTCACAGACTGACCAATCATAAAACCCGGGGTAAATTCACTGTACATTGGGGTAGGATTTCCACCCGAGACGTCAGCAGTCCTTTCCACCTGGAAGTACGCCGGCTGGAATATCGCATACCTCGTAGGGAAGAGAGCAGTACATTCTGTCTGTTTGTCCCCTGGACTCACCCGTGAAGGAAACTCTAGGTAGCTGATTTCCTCATATCTCATCCCCCTGTAGCGAGGTGTATCAACATCACCCTGTTGAAAAAGAAAGAGAGAGGGGGAGAGGAATGTATCAGCAGAACCAACAGGAGACAGTAGTAAATGGTTATTCAGAAAGTCGACACAGTGGTTCTCAGCCTTTTTCAGGCAATCACCCCTCCAAGTCCCAAATTTTCTTTCATGCCTCACCCAACATGCACCCACAATACACAAGCTACGTAAAAATTATGATTTTGACTTTTCAAACCTTTATTATTGACTTTATGTGTAATGATTATTCAGATTCTGTACCATAAAGAAAAAACAGTAAGCGTTCTTCATCAAATGTTACCAAACCCTGACAAGACGCAAACCTTGTGGAGTGAGCCACTGAGATGGTTGGCAATGAGATGCTGTTTGTGACTCACACAGTGGAGTTTTCGCCTCCTATCTGTCACCCAGTCACAGCTTCGTGTCTCCCCCCCCCCCCCTCCTCATCACCCATTTCGACGTTTCCGCCTCCCCCGCTCCATTCGCCATTTTCGTCCCTTTCACACCCCCCCCCGGCTCAAAATCCCTCCCCCCCCTCCCCCGGGGCCATATTGCCCACGCTGAGAACCACTAGTGTACATGCTCGAATCAAGATAGTTTTGACACCCCCCCCCCTCCCCCACCACCACATCAACGCTCTTCATACACTTGCTTTCAACACCATTCCCCTTCGTACGGTATGTGGCTGTTGGGTACTACTGGAAGGCCCTCTCTTGTCAGATCAAACTGTCTATCGTCTTGCTCTTTCTCAGCACAGAGTAAACATTCTCTTGTCCACGTGCTGTCTCCAAGCTCACACTCAAACCCTAC